>WOGR01001848.1:0-18791 GCA_015342045.1 Leptinotarsa lineolata | reverse complement strand
AAGAATTTATTTTATTACTGAACAAATATCGGAAGTTAAGGATCCCGTGCGGCAACAATATACAAAATTGATTTTATTTGAGGGCCAGTAATGAATTTCAGATATACTTAGATTAAGTATATATTTTTAGTTTAGTTTATATACGAGAAAGGTTGGTTGGGTAACAGAATCCTCATTTGTCTTAAAAAACCATTGTTTTCTTGCCGGCATTTCGAATTTGATTAAATTCTTCTTCAGGGCTTGAGAAGTAGTTTCTTCGTGTTAATATTACTATTTCAAGCGATTTTCGTTTGTTTTATGTCGTATTGTGTTGTTGTTGTCTCGAAGTTGTTGCAATGATTTTTAATTTTTTAAATGTATCTAATATTTCTGATGGTTTTTGAAATAGTAATATTAACATGAAGAAACTAGTTTTCGAGCCCAGAAGAATTTAATTAAATTCGAAACATCGGCAAGAAAACAATTGTTTTTTTTAAGAAAAAAATTGATCCTCTTACTCAACCAACCTTTCTTCAGAAAAATTATTGGATCACTTTATTAGTTAACTTCGTTTATTTTAGTTAAAATTATGAATTAATGAGTTTGGTTTTAATCACTACTTATTATATTTTATTATTTTGTAACAAGTTTATTATAAATTATGTATTTATCTAGAAATGAAAAAAAATTATTATTATCAACAACATACATTAGAGTTGAAAAAAAACTTCACATTTAATGGATTTCATTTATTGTTTCTTGCTGCTTATTTCCAACATAATGTTACGCCTCTGGTCAAACCGCATTGGTGCTTGAAAGTCACACGGCGTTTGTCACATGTCACATTACGAGTCCTCTCTTTTCTCTTGTCTAAGGACGCAGGGTTGCATAAAGCATGTAGACTTGCGTCCCCGGACGAAGCTTCTGTTCTTACTTCTGTTCCATGGCGGCAGTTATGAGTTATGAAGCAGGAGGAGTAGAGAGAGAGGGAACAAGAGATGTCAGATGTCAGCTTATCAGCTGTTTACTGTTTGATCGTTTGATGTTAAGATTAATATCATGTAAATGATCAAGTTAAATGTTACTATTTGTTGAATATACTAGCACTCTCATCGATAAAATTTTCTCTCTATTAGAAGTAATATAGAACAAATCTCAAACAATATTTAATATTTCATCTTCTACAACTGTAATATGAAATCTTTCACCAGAGACTCTGTAAATTATTAAACAAAACATGCAGTCAAATATCTGTTCACAGTGTAATGAAACAGCAACTGGTCCTTCGAATAGGATAGTTAAAGATTCCTGTGGTCACAAGAAATGTAGAGTTTGTTTGTTGGAAGATGAAGTTCAGTGTAAACTGTGTGTGAAAAATAAACTTTCAAATGGAGATAGTAAACCTGAAGAAATTGGCGTTGATTTAAATGGAAAAAATCATCAGGAAGTCCTCTTGAATAATCACACTGCAGTTATACAGCTTAACGAAAATGCATATTCAAATGTTAATCAGAATGGTTTCAATACTGTACCATCTAAATCATATGATTGCATAGAAAACGTCTTGGAAACTTCTGCACAAAACAAAAATATTTTGCCAACACAAATAGAGAATCCTGAAAAAGATAAAAAGAGGCCTTATAATTTGATTAATGTTCCTGAACATATAACAATTACATCAGATCCTTTGTCTTACCATTGTGATATATGTGACAAGAGTTTTATCACAAAGACTCATATCAAATATCATTCCTATTGTGTGGGAGGTAAATATTTTGGAAATGAGCTTTGAATGTAGATTTTAATCACTTTTCAGGTATCAGATATTTTGAGCAGTAACACTCTTCAATTAGTTATCCAAATTTCTGAACAGTTATATGCATTTCATGAGTTAGTTTTTAAAGCTTCAATTTTTTCAATATACAAGCTGTTTTTGAAATTGATTCGCCAAACTGATGAAAAAATATAAGTACTTATGAATTCATTAATATTTCATGAGTAAAAATATTTCAGAAGTTCTGAACTGGTAATTAACTATATTTGTTATATTCCCAATTAGCTTAAAGGTAGGCTATCAAGGTGCCAACTGCTACAATAAAATACCTACAATCTAGGAATTCACAGTGAGTATTGATGAATTTCTATATTCCTCAGAAATAGAATTTTCAGTTATACTTAATCTGTACATATTTAGGCTTTCATGTTTTATCTCTATGTACTACCTACATTTGTATCAAGTAACTAGTGTAATCTATTGAAAACGCTTTTCTCTCACCAGGACAAAAATGCTGTCTCTCAACGTGTGCTTCACCAACCAAGTTAGCATCATCAGGAGATGAATGATGATGCCAACTGAGTTAGCGAATCATGTGTCAAGAGATAGCATTTTTGTTCAGCTGAGGGAGAAAGTGTTTTCAATTGATTAGGTTTACTCCAGAGATTCCAAATTCTACTGATCTAACTAGTCACATCCCAAAAATTATACGTTTCCACAACTTATCTGAGAAACACAATGTTTAACAAAAGTCTCTGTTTTAGCACTTGTCAGTATATAGTTTATGAAATAAACATATATTTTTAAAAAGTTATACAAATTATGAGTTTATCAGCTATGAAAATGGATATTTTCATTTTGGTTTCCATTCATTTCATTAGTTTCAGTATAATTTTTTGTGATAGATTTTTTATATATTTTTTTAGTTTCATATATTATATATCTTGTTACTCTTTGTACTTTTTTGTCTTCATTCCTCAAAGTTGCATTTTTATCAGACTGATGAAAACGAAACTTCACACTATTGCTAACTTGGAAATGGTAACACCTGAAAGATTAAATGAATTCGATAAAAATTGCCTATTTACGGGGACGATGAAAACATTTCAGATCGAAAATATCGATGGCCGTTTTTGAGATAATCGCAAAAAACGAAAATTTCAGGTTTTGTTTATTGGCTGTACCGTCTCTATTCCAAATTCATTGAATTCCGACAACTTTTTTTCTATATGGTTATCTATTTTTTAATCAGTTCTAGTAAGGATAATAATAATTGTTATTCCTTGCTAAAGCGCACAAAGTTAGAATTACACTATTTATGTACAGTGCTAAGGAAATCATCCAGGGGTAGAAACAGTTATTAGATGAAATTGTTCAAAAATATCACTAATTATTTAAATATCTAAATATGAAACATATATACATACATTTATAATTATTTTTAAATATGTTAGGTTTTGAAAAAAAAACAAAAAAGGGAAAATTTCGTCACATAGTTGTGATAATTGTCATAAAGATTATTAAAAAAAAGTGTTTGAAACTCATCAAGTGTGTAGCAGTTTTTTCAATAAGGACCTTTTCAATTTTGATTTGTAAATGTTCAAATTTAGTGATTGTTTAATCTAGCTCATAAACATCTTAGGTCCAAGATAGAGAAATCTTTTTTGGTAAAAGTTGTTCTATGAATATTGGGCGTTAGTTTATCTCCAAAACGAGTTGGATTATGATGTTGCTGGCAGGTATATTAGGCTTGTTTTAATAGAAGTCCTACAATATGATTGAGCAATACATCTGACTGTATGTTGAAATATTCACAGTTACTATCCTATGCATTTCATGAATAAGTGGACCGATAACATAACTTACAAAATTACCCTAGAATTGAGCTCAGAATTTGGCATTTCGAGGGTTTGCTTTGTCTTTCATTGCTGTTGCAATGGTATCACTGGCTATGTGGATGCTCTGATCTAAAGTAACACTTCGCAAGGTTTGAGGAGAATTTTTTAGAAGAAAGACCAGTTATGGAATCACCTGCAATTCTTGGCTAATAATTTATAAAAAAGTTATCTTGGATTCCACAAATGTTGGTAACTTGGGAATTCTCCTATTTACGAATCTATCTTATCCTTGTCATGTTTATGATCGCATGTTGAAGGTTTGACCCTCACATTTTGTTGAATTTCAGAGGGATCTCTAAGTGCTGCTTGTAGGGAAACAGTTGATTGGCTGTTACAACAATTCTAATGATTGTCAATATTTCAGAAGTTCTGAAGATTATTTTTATTTTTGAATATCAGCATTTTTTATTTCAAAATTGGTGCAATTCCATTAAAAGATATTGTCAATGAAATATTGATGATTTCATGAAAAGAATTAAGTTTTTTTATCATTTCGATAACATTTTACGAGAAATTTTCAGAAACATCCTGAATATCGAAATGCATCATATTCACAACTTCGGATACTAAAGATGAACATCAGGTTACCATTTTAGTTAAATTTTTCAATAATTCTGAATAGTTTTCCAAATTAGAAAATTTTCATTCAGTTTCTTTGTTTGATCTTGGATTTATTAAAATAGAAAAACAGATTTTTGTCTTTCGTTTCACTTTTTTTATTTATAGGCTCAAAACCATTTAAATGTGAGGTCTGCAACAAGGAGTTTATTCTACGTGCACAACTGGATGTTCACTCTTACAAACACAAATCCACTAAGCCATATTCATGTTCGGTCTGTAAAAAGTCTTTTAGTGTTCAGAGTAAGCTAACACGTCATTCTTCTGTGCATTCTGTTGTAAAAAGCCACATTTGTTCAGTATGTGGTAATGCATATCGCAGCAAAGAGTCACTGAAGATACATTCTATAATCCATAAAGGAGATAAACCATTTGGGTGTAAATTTTGCAGTTCCAAATTCAGTAACCAGTCGAATTTGGCCAAGCATATTACAGTTCATTCAAGTAAGTTGATTTTAATTTTTTTTTTCTATATTTACAATTTGACATACTTATTTTTTGTTATTTAGAGGAGAAAACTCATATGTGTGATCAATGTGGCAAACGCTTCAAATTGAAATGGGCTCTTACTGTACATCGTAGATCTCATACTAGAATCAGACCACATAAATGTGAGATTTGTTTCAAAACATTCGTCAACAACAAGGATCTTCACAGACATAGATATGTCCATAATGGTAAGTTTTTCGTCAACGTCATTTGATTGCTCAATTTGGTCAACTACAGCATATTTGCTATTGGCTAACTTCTGATGTGCTGAATTTGATTTGCAATTTCATTGATTTATGTTGAAAAGTTATGAGTATTGAAGGTATTCAGTCACTTTGTTGAATGTACTGTACCCTAAGAAAAAACGAAAAAATAATGGTCTTAATGGAGTGCACACTTGGAAATATTACTGTCATAAATAATATTCAGAGGAAAACTAAGATATTTAATGAGTTCGGACAACCCTCAATGAGAGGATTGTGTGATCAAATATAGAATCATCTCTAACAGGGGGACTAAAAAGTACCTACTTGCAAATATTATGAATGAATTAAAACCTTTTATTCATCAGTTTTTGTTACAAAGTTTGGAGTGTCCTTGTTTGTGAGGCCCCTATTATAAGCGTATGCCTCTTCAGGGAGTAAATATTGTAAAAAATATATAAAATGTTACAGTAGGGGACTGTAATACGAATTGCCAGACTTAAAAATTCCCTATATGTAACAATAGTTTTTCATATTGTTACATATAGAATACTGCATGCTCTATCCGAACCAAGTGAAATAATTGAAATTTGAGAGGCAGTAATTTTTCATGTAATTTCAAGTTTGGCGATTCGTACGGCAGTCCCTTTTTTTCAAGCAACTTTCAAGCTCAACTTTCCAGTAGTACTGGCTGGTGGGTCGGAAGTGAATTTCTGATTTTATGAAAACTTGAGGTAGTATTGGGTAGTGTTTTTTTTGAAAATTTCAACCCAGCAATAAAAATCTTCCAAAACAATATAAACTTTCAACATCTAGTAATATTCACGCCACAGTTCAGTGAATAATAATTTCTTGGTTCTTTCGTGATATCAGTAATTATAATGGAATTATTGATGACAAATTCAAGCACAAAACATCAAAATTTTGAGATATCAATGTTTGGGAATAGAGTTGTAGTCAGGTAACATGAATCTAAAGGTATTGTTGTTTTCGAATAGTGTCATATAATCTTCATTCGTAAAAATATTTTTTATTAACATATTGTCGAATAAAGTACTCTACTTCATAGTATTAAACTTAGACAATCATTTGCAACAATACAACAAAAAAAGATGTTATTAGAAATGACACTTTTTATGTCTCTACGTGATAATTTGTACATATATGTTTGAAAGATATGAATATTAAAAAAATATTGAAAAAAATATTGTGTTTCCCAGAAAATTTTCATATTCTCCACAACCTGAATTACCTCTTAAATTTCAGAACCTCAAATGCTTATAATTATTCAAGGCTTTATTAAGATAGCAGATGTGAGAGTGGATCCATAAGTTCCTTTGTTTTTGTTTTTTTCTGAGTGTTGACTAGTATTTCTTACATTCATATATTTCATCAAAGCTGAATTCACAAACTATTTGTATAGGTAAAGAATTAGTGTTGTAATAATTTCAAGAAAGAGGTTCCAGTTAAAACTTTCAGTAACCATTCTTTTTGTTATATAGATACCAAACCCTTTATGTGCAGTATATGTTCAATTAGCTTCCGTCGTCAGGATAACTTACGTCGTCACATGAAGAATACTCACCCAGGTAAGAAGGGCGAAGTCATTAAGAATATCGTAACACTTCCTTCAGAAAATGCCTGTACCTCAACTATCACAAAAAAAACACCTATAGACAATCCGAATGCCATAAAAGTTATAACGACTGCTTCGCCGGCATTTACTTCTAGTAAAGCCGAGGGGCAGACAGTTACTCCTCCTCCCTTTGTTAAATCTGATTGCAGGGCTGGCGAAGAGACAAGTGTCATCAACGGACCCATCAAGCTTGCGTCTAAAACGCCAGCTTTCAAGAGCAACTACAATATTAGCAGGTAGGTGTTGTTATGGAATTGAAAAAACTGAAAATCTTGAAAAATGTGCAACTATTAGTTGCCCCACCTCAGTTGGGGCAACTAATAGTATCAGAAACAGTCTTAAGTCTTTAGTTGTAGGAAGTGAGTTCATTGATTTTTAATGGGAACATTCATGAACCTATGTTTCTAGTAACAAATGTCGGTCAACAGGTTATCTAACAACTCAAATCTTGCAACTTACAGCTATAGACCAGTGCATGAATCCGCAGTGAGTGAAATACCAGAAAACAATTTTTATTCTGAAATTTACAACCTCCCTCCTTCTCGATAATGAACTAGTATGTCTTGATTAATTGGTAAATCCAGTTAATTATTGGTGATGCATGTTTGACTCAGTTCTGCTTTATACTTTCATGATTTTTCACGGGCCCATATATAAATTCATTTATTTTACAGAGATTTCAACCATGTATCAAATACTCAGTGCCAGAGCACCTATGACATTGCAGAATCGGTAGACATATACCATAAAATACTAACTAAGAGCTCTAATAGTTCCATCTCACAAAGGAGCATCATCTGTAAAACGGAGCCAACTTCCCAAGAAATTTGTCAAAAAATCCTAGATCCAAATTCAACCCGACCACTGCATTATGAAACGTCATTCCAAAATAAGAAACACGCTATGATTAAAAATATCAAGTTCAAAGTGCCCATTCAGTATACAAGTAATTTCAGGGAAAATATGAAAGAAAAAAATGATGAGTCTAAAACTTATAGTTATGATGAGCTTAAACCTGTAGCTGTGACAAGTGTAATAGTAAATAATAATAATAATGTCCTAAATAATAGTCGGTGTGATGATTTGGGTCAGTCGAGTAATATGCACTGGCGAAGAAGAACTTCACAAAACCTTGGATTGAAAAACTGAAGACTGCCCTTTTGAAGACTGTATTGTGATTATATTTATTTATAATTAGGAAAATAAACTGTTTGTATCTTGAATAAAGTGTAAGATATTTCTCAACTGAAAGTTAATGTTATTTATTCGTTTTTAAGTGAACAAACTTAATAAATCTAGTGAAATTTGTAAATCACTATTATGGATTGAATGAACTAATTATTCTGAGGAGTGCTACTACTTATAGTACATTTTATACTGACTGGTCATCCAAAACCTTGCCAACAATCATTCTTAACTAGATCAAGCAAATCCATCAACGAAGACCCAATAAGAATTGTAGAATGGAGATTCATCAATTTCGTGTAGATCAGTCCTATTTAAAAGCTGAGTTGTCTATTAGAAAATCGAAAAATGTAGGCAAGCTGTAGGAATGTCTAACGGAAGTGTTTAATATTTCTCATTAAATTATTCTTGCAGGTTATAATATGCATACAGAATAATAAAATCATTTACTTCCTTCAAATAGTTCTTTGCTATTCTAAAATGTGCCGGTTGATGAGTCATTATGTATTCTAGGAGTCAGTATGAAATTTCTTGACTTTCTTTTTCGTCTATAGCAGCCTCTGGAGGAAAAAAGTTGGAAATCTCTAATTTATTATACTTTTTTGAACACAATCATTTTTTGTTTAGTAAGTCAATCAACTTCTTGTTGATTAACTTACTAAGTGTTGTCTAATATTTCTCATTAAATTATTCTTGCAGGTTATAATATGCATACGGAATAATTAAATCATTTACTTCCTTCAAGTAGTTCTTTGCGACTCTAAAATGTGCCGGTTGATGAGTCATTATGTATTCTAGGAGGCAGTATATTTCTTGACTTTCTTTTCCGTCTATAGCAGCCTCTAATGGAAAAGAGTTGGAAATCTCTAATTTTTTATCCTTTTTTGAACACAATCATTTTTTTGTTTAGTAAGTCAATCAACTTCTGAGGTTGTTACGACGTCATACAATATTTCAGAAAAACTTGAATTTCCATCTTTTGTCCCACTTCATTTTTACCTGCTCAATGTATAACATAGGCTGTGACCTTTCACCTCTCACGCTAATCAATTTATAAAATATCTCTAAAACCTACCAAATAAACTTGACAGTATGGAAATGAGGAAGAAGTTTCTTACTAATACAAACTTCTAAATAGGGAATATTTTACGGGTATTCTCTCCATGGTTAACTTTTCAGTTTCCTCATACTTATCACTGAGAAGGTAATTTCTTTAGATATACAATTGGAAAAACTTTTATTTTTTAGATTGAAAGGGGTATATTTTTAGGAGATAAATTTTTTAGAAAGAAAGATTTTGGTTTTCTATTTCTCCATCATTATACAAAAAAATGTGGGAATCTTCCGAAGAAAGGAAAGAAGCAATTAATTTCAAAATAAACGTTTTACAAAGTTGTGTAGATTATTCATAGAAAATCATTGGGAGAACAGAATGAAATACTCCAAAAAGATGAAGTACTAATTTGATATGCTCATTTTTCTTGGATAGAGGTTTATTGATACAACTTGAAATTATTTTTTCACCTACTGGGTGACTCTTCAGTCATGTTGACAAAAATAAACATTTTTCAAATGGGATATCTAGTACATACAATATATAACATTCACGATTGCTTTCTTGTTTCGTAAGAAGTAGATGTTGCTTGAAAACTCTATTTTCTTGAGAAAGAAAGTTTTTGGCTTTCTACTACTCCATCTTGATACAAAAAAATGTGGGAATCTTCCAAAGAAAGGAAGGAAGCAATCATTTTCAAAAGAAATAATTCTAAACATAGATGTGTAGATCATTCAAAGAAGTAACTTTCAGGGTAAGTTCTTGGACAATTGAAATGTTCTTTCCTTTTAGTTCGTGATAGTTTCTCAGAATATTTTTTTGATGTAGTATGAGGCGAGTTCTAATTTTACAGGACAATTTTTTTCATAAGGCGTGTATATCATTAAACTCCGTTTCTGATAGCTCAACTTCCAGCAGCTCTTTAAAGTCCCCACAAATACTTTTTGGTGTTGAATAATCTCTTGGTTTATTCAGTCCAAAAACAACTATATCATTTTTATTGTTGGTACGTCTTAAGATATTCAACCTCTTTTTTTCAGCGCATGGTTTTCTTGCTCAAGGTTTCTAATCATTGCTTTAACTTCCTCAATATTGAGCAACAATCTCGTATATTTAAATGTTCTACAAAAGTGTCCCACTGATTTATTCAGAAGTTGGGGGTGGTTTCAATGGTTCCTCCTTGTTTGAGGGAGATCAGTATTTGAAATTTTGCATTTTTTATTTTGATAACCTAACATCTCCTATAAGGAACGAATATTCGTCAATGGGGATAGACCTCTAAAGAAATACATTCTCGTTCTAATATTTTTTTATTTCAAGAGTGATCTCACAAGTGAAGGAAAAATTCAGAGAAGTGATGATAAAATTCTATTCATTGAGGCTATTTCAATTCTTTACCTTACTTGTCCTTGTTTATTTCATGTCATTTCGCTGCACGTTTTTTAAGGGGACTCAGGATCTGCAAAAGAAAAAAATAAATTTGTGGAATATTCTATAGTTTAAAATAGAGGATTGATGTTACATGAGGTGCGATGGGCTGAAAAAAAATTCAATTTCATTTTAAGTTTGTGGTTTTAAGCTCTGCTCAGTGAGTTATGAATTTTAAGAAAATTTTCAATGTCTGTTTTGATGGTCAAGTGAAAATTATTCTCTGCTGATAAAAGTTATTCAATATGAGAAACTATGGTTCTGTGTGAAAATTTCAGGAAGATTTAGCTACTTTGATTAAACGGCTATTTTTTGAGGTTAAATATCATACATTTTATTTACTCACAAACTCATCGCAGAGGAAAGGTACTTTGAATAAATATATCGTACATGGAGCAATGATATTACTTTCTGTGAATTTTATTTGTGAGTAAAATGTTCAATCTGAAAAAATCGATATATTCAAACTTTCTTTAATTTTGAATAGAGCCCCAATTCGTCATCATGAACAACTTTTATACATACTATGAACAAAAAGGAAACACGACCAGAAAAAAATGTTTTGTTTTTCAATAACTCAAATTATTCTCAAAATTGATTTTTTACCAAACAGAGCTTATCTGAAAATGAAATTAAAAAATGATGACATGCTCTACAATATAGAAAAATAATGGTTGAGATTAGAAAATCATTACATCTCATTATCATTACGTTCTCTATTGTAGAAAATCATTTCGATGACAGAATGCTTACAATTGATGGAAATATTATCATTAAATCGGATTCCAAACGATATATTTACATGTTTGAAACAATATAAATATTGTCTGAACGTTAATGGAAAAGATACACAAGTCAATCTTTGCATTTATGGGCTTTTACTCCGATAAAATTTTGAATTTGACATTTACATATTTGTGTGCGATCTCAGTCAGTTTTCTATCGAGATTCGAGAAAGAGATCAGAGGAAGTCTCCGAAACGTCATCCAGAAGGTGTACACTTTCATTTAAAATTCATATATTTTTTATTTCTTGAAGTAAATTAGAAGCAAAAATTGTTACTGACAAGTTGGATATGCGAACGCTGTAACATTTATGGGTAAATTCAGTATATACTTTGTCCTTCATATTTAATTTATTTTAAAACGTTTTTTCGATTTCAGGGGTATGAGAACCCCTGGTCTCATCAGTAGTGGTAGGCGAATGCATTATTGGACTTAAATGTCCTCAAATGACAAACCTG
Source organism: Leptinotarsa lineolata (assembly GCA_015342045.1). Classification (NCBI taxonomy): domain Eukaryota; kingdom Metazoa; phylum Arthropoda; class Insecta; order Coleoptera; family Chrysomelidae; genus Leptinotarsa; species Leptinotarsa lineolata. The sequence continues at coordinate 7,284 of WOGR01001848.1, read as the reverse complement.
AGTGTAAGTAAGCATGTACAACTCCCCTTATGAAGACACTATTTATGGGATAGACAGTAAACTGAAACTTGCTTGTCAAAGATAAGAAAGAATTCCAACGACGGTAGTCTGATCGTGATTTATCTCTGGTTTCATCTAGTTGTCTTGCAAAGAAAATTGTTGAGAACAACAGAGCGCGACTTCTCATTTGGTTTGCCTTGCAATAGTCCGCTGTGGCGACCTTTGTTTACCTTGCATAAGCAAAGTTAGAGTTTTCTGTCGATCCCATTGATGACGTACTCGTTAAAAAAAAGTGCCCAAGCTCACTCACAAACCATTTAAGTGATTTGTGAGCTAAGTGGTTTGTGAGCTCACTGATACCTGATACTCAGTTTGTCCTTGAAGGATAGTTGTATCCAACAGGGTATTTGCCCAGCACCACTGATGAAACAGCTCTGTCTGGTGATAAGGAGGTCATCCATTAGACTGTTACGTTAAGTTTTTAGGTTGGCGCCCTTTATCGGAAAAAACAACTATTTCGTATTTCAAATTAAGATACTTCATTTCATGGATTTGTGATATAATATTTTCTATAGTAGAGTAATAGTGTATTATTACTTGATTTGATATTTCATGATGTGTTAAGGCAACACACAACCGATACAAAATACGTTGAAAAAGTTATTTCAGTCCGGTTTCGCTATGTTTAACAAATGTTACAGAAAGCCTTCATAGGTAAAGAATGGAAAAATCATTTTATAAAGGGTTTTTCAGTACCTCATTTTTGAAAAAAGTTATTTTCATTTTCTTCAAAGAAGTGTTTATTTTAATATGTAGTTTCTTATTTCTATAGTATATAATCTCTTATTTGTGAAAATACAATTGTTCAATGCGATCCGAGTCGAACATAAAAAAACTTTTCAATCACTAGTGATACAAATAATTTGATAGCTCGAAAACCAAAATATTTGTATTTTACTCTATGAACATTTTGCAAAATATGCTGCCACTTCTGTTTTCAAAAGAAGCCAAACTGGTTGGCTACGAGTACGTGAAGTAAATGAATGTTGGCCTTCGAGTTGGAGAATTATTTGCATTCCAATTGTGATTCATTCGAAAATTAATGAATATCGAAAAAACTTCCGTGTAGAAGGTTGATGTGATAGCACAACTAGGATGTTGTAACAATATTACAGATGGTCACTCGATTTCATACAACACTAATTTATTCGACATTATATCATTCCTTTTGCTTATCCAGTAAATCATTGAATGGTGACGCTAGTAAGACTATAAGCATACTATCTTATGGGGACAGTGGCGGATTTATCAGCAGGCTGAGTAGGCTAGAGCCTAGGGCGGCAAATTTTAAAGGGAGATTTGGTTCATGAACTTTTTGTTTCGATTTACAAAATAAAAAAAAATATACACACAAAATACAAATTTCGAAAATTGGAGAGAAATCAAAATATTTAACAAAAATCGAAATATGCCGAATACTAAATATTTCAACATCTCTACATAAACCATTGCTAAACGCTTCATTACGTATATTTTGATGATCGTGAATTTTCAGAATATCGCAATAGCGATTCGATATTATAATTAAAATTTAGTTATTTTTACACATTTTCTTCATTAATGATGGCTATAATTTTTTTTCGTGTACCTAATAATTATAATATCTACTTACACAATTCAATCTTGATATAATATTGATGGTTTAATCATGATTGCTGAAGCAAATTGCCAAATTCAATTTCAGAAAGTTATTTCTTTATGCGTGAAAATACTGACTGGAATTGACAAATTTTTATTAAATGAAAAACTTGTTCAATATCTTATAGATATATAATCTTTTGGTTTGAATTAATCGAATAACTGATATTTGGACGACTGCGATTCGACAATAAAAATATTTCCTCCACGAAATATGAAGTTAGACAATTTTCTGATTAAAAAATTGATACATTTCATCAGTTAATTAAGTATTTCATTTGAAGAAAAAATTTGGAAAATCCAAATGAGCATGGTCATGTCGCTCATGTCGTACACGAATTATTATTTTTGTTAACTTTTTCACAAAGCCAATCAGAATGAATCGATTATTATAATAAATAAAACAATTCTAAGCGGTAATTTTTTATTCAACGGCTTCTCTCCAGTCAAATCGACCACTTTTTACCCCGACCGCTTTTGATTTAGCTGAAACTTTTTTATCTTTCTTGTATCTCGTCAAAGATACTTTTCAATTTTTTTTTAATTTTTACCCTACCAAAAAGTAGTTACGAGTTTTTCACAATAAACGGTGTCGATAATTTTTTGAAAAATTGACTGATCGGGAAGTTTTTGTAAATTTTTAGTTTTCGATGTACTTTTTAGAAAAAATTATATCAAAAATATCCAAAGCGGTAATCACTGTTAATTTTTTAATTTTTGGAAAAAAACAAATATATCTCCATTTACCATTTCAATATTTTTTTTCGTTCTCATAAAAATAAATAAAAAACTCCTATGAATCCTCAAATTATTTTCAGAGTGGCGTTTTGGCTTTTCCTATATTTTTTATCGATTGAAAAATTGTTTTTCTCAAATTCATCTCATTTCACATAACACCACTCTGAAAAAGTTTGAGAATTCATGTTGCACCTTAAAATCGAGAAAAAAAAAATTGAAAAAATAATTTATTTATGGCGGCAAAAATTGAATAGCCTACGGGCGGCAAATCTGTAAATCCGCCACTGTATGGGGAACAGCAGTTTTGCCAGTAACTTCATAAGAGTAACATGTCAAATAAAGTCTGTACAACTTATGTTACTAACCGAGACAGGAAAAACACTATATTACCATATTGACTTATTTACAAGGTGTACACTTAGTACACTACCAATATTACTAACTACGACAGAAATTTTACAATGTCACCATATTGACTATTTGCATTACACTGTTTACTGATTGATCAAATTTACCCTGCGTTTCTGAATATAGGTACGTAACCAATTCAGACTGAAATTTTGGATTATTTGGACGAACGACCATCAAACATATTCTCGGACCATATGACACCGAAATACCTACATGTTCGACACAAAATTCGCGGTCTCAAACAGCGAAGAGTGGAGAATGAGCATTCATCCCGAGGGCATGCTCGGCAGAAACACGGCGATACATTTTCATTTTAGTAACACACTCAGTGCTGCCGTTAAGGTACTATTGTACCGCATTCGGTACTATTTCATGATTTTTATACGAAGTTACTACCCGAATCAATATGAAGACTATTCGGTACTATTTACTATAATCTCAATTTTTTACATTTTCACGTTGACTCCCATTGAGTACAATAAAAAAACCATCAATATGTGTGGCAACAATGCAATTCCGTGTTTCAAGTTCCAGATCACCAAATAAAGAACTTGGGTCAAAATTGCGAGCTGTCATCACAACTCTGCATTGTTTAATCATGTGTCCTGTGTCGTGTCTGTGAACAGTGGTTCTGTCATCTGTCAGTCAGCAGAACAACAGTTTTTAATTGTATTAATTTTCTTTTTTGTTTCAATTGTTCTATTTTATACTTGTATTTTTTTCACTGTGAATTCATTTCCGTTTTTTTTCGCTTGATATATTTGCTATTTTCAGCTATTTTTATAATTTTCAATTGTATTGGTTATTTCAGGGATTTCAAATCACTTTATACAATATTAGACAATGGAAGTCCGAACTGATGAAATTCACCACGAAACATTGTCAATCACCTTCGAAATTTTCCAATTCTTGAGTTTGAAAATCGAAGATCGGACCCAGATCTGGAAAATAATTCTCCGGAAAATATTTTCGGAATTTGAAGAGATAACATTATTACACGTTTGGCAATGCTGGCATTTGGTCTGAAATGAATTATGCGCATGTACCATGCCTAGGCTTGCGCGGTACATTTTGGGTACTATTTTCTTGTAAATTTCGGTACTTTTTGCGGCAGCACTGATAACAATTAATATAACCTCAAGATAAAATTATTTCTAGCTAGTGCTCTTTTAATGTTTTGTGAACGTCATGTAGTTATAATATTCTGTGATTATGTTTAGGACGAATTGGAAATATCTCTGAAAAAGACAGTTGATTCGTTGATTGGGCCTTATTTAACTGTGGGTAATTTTTGATTTTTTTTAACAAATAGTGAAGATTGACGAATCAAACTGGATAAAATGCAATATTTTTACATACTGTATAAATAATATAAAACGTATAAAATCGAACAGAGTTCGGAAAGCGTGTCGGAAAGTTTCTAACGATTGAAAATAATTGATTTGCTTGTCCAACCCAGTCAGTCCTCTTGAGATGCAACAACTTTGAAACAAACATGTACGCAGGTGTTTATTCTCGACCCAATGAAGAATAATAGTTATTGCTTTTTTACAAGTACCACTGCAAAAGTGTTCTCCATACATGTACGCAGGTGTTTATTCCCAACTGAATAAAAAATAATAGTTATTGCTTTTTAACAAGTACCACTGCAAAAGTGTTCTCCTTGAAGAACATTGCACAAATAGATGCCAGATTTGCCTGCCGTATCGAAACAAAATTATGATAGTTGGTTCTAGCTAGGATGTCCTTGTAACTTGATTCCTGTTCTCTGAGGAACATTGCACAAGGATTTTTTGAAACAATTTTCAATAACCATCATGGCACTAGAAAGGTGAGAGTTGATCAGACAAGTGTTTGCCATATTGGTCGGCAACAGCTATCGTTTCTAAACGTTTTTCCAAGAGATATCTGAGCTTGGTGCCAGTGTATGACTATAACAATATACCACACCATTCATCGATAAAATACTGTTGTCAGTTTTCTCAAAAACATCTCTCGATACACTCCTTATTGCATGTATCCCACGTTTGTCGTTCTAAATATTACGACTGCTTTCAAAGCTATTGTGTGATTGAAAGAGCAAAAAAATAATAAAAAACCACACTATTTTTACCACGAATGACTGGGCGAATTTTATTGCTTCATGACCTAAAAAGAACCCCTTTATTGTGAGAAGGAAACGTCTTCGTAAAGGAGTACTACAAAACTAGTTTCACTGATGATGCTTTTTAAACTGTCGATCTCAAAAGAGACCGGATACAAAAAGGGATCGTTTTGCCGGTGGCAATCCCACCAATGAGATTAAAAAAAAGAAAGATGAGTAATGAGAAAAACAGAGACATCATGTAGTGTAGTGTTTGTTAGCATACCTTGTCATAGTGTTGAGTCCTAAATCTGGTTTTATAAGTACAGCTAATATAACGCTAGTCCAGTCTTAAATCCTAAGACAATTTTATAAGTACAGCCAAAAAAACGTAAGTCCAGTCCTGAGTAAATAAGGCATTGATTCTAAAGGAAATATCTATAAATGGGTTGGGTATATATCATTTGCTGGCTGATTTAAAAGTTAGCTCTGCAGCCAGACGTCGAGTTCATTGTTCACAATTTTTTTGTTCTCCTGAAAAATTAACCTAGAGTGATTTACGTTAGTCTGGCTCCGAGGTACAAAAATAACAATCAAAAATGATGACATTTCACAACCCCTCCCCTATATAGTAATAACCCTGGGCAAGACCACAGATCACAGAAACAATTTATTTCAGGTAAGACATTTGTAAGCAGACGTTGCAAATCAATTTCCTGAATTTCAGTATCAAATTCTTCAACGCTTCGAAATTCCCCGGACCATATACATGTTGACATTAAAATATATCTGAAATGAGAGATATATATGTGTTCGCTATTCTATCAAATGTACTCCAAGTTTTAAACCTTACGCCTTACGTCACTACGAACAGATTCCATTAGCCTGAATTATAAATATATTTCTTATTTCTCGTTTTACTGAAGAGCATACGCGCAGCAGTGTTGTATATTCCAATGGAAAAAAGGATTTGATTGGATGCAAAAATATAAAGTTTTTGGAAAAATAAAACTCACTTCATTTCAAAATTTATGTTTCCTAATGAGAATATAAAGAGATCAGAAAAAAAATTAACTTATATTTACGAATATGGAAAATATTACAAATTCACCGAAGTCATTAATATGAATTGAAAATAAAAATATAAAAGTATTGCAGTACCTTTCTTTATATATTCATTATGCATTCATTCAATTTGGTGGAAGAATAAATTTTAAATTTGGAGTACCAACTTAATAGGAATATTTTTCGAGGCGAAATCCATGCATACTCGTCTACTATATTGAAAATAATCGTTTAATTCCATTCGAATTTTTAAAATCATGTACTTCAAATTATGTTTCAAATTTCATCCCAAAACGACATTACTCGTCATGACCTCTGTGACATCAAAAATTTTTTTCTGTGATAAGGCGATATATTTATTTCACAAAAAGTCCATTTTCCATAATTGGAAAACTTATTAGAATGGATAAATTGGGGAGTAGTAAGTTAGAAGAAATTGCACGGAAATTACTGTAAAATATTCACCAAAGGTAGTATTATTTGATAGCAATGATATATGAGCAAGTGATGTCATGCGTTTTGTGCTGTTTGTTTTCATTTGACTTGTAAGAGAGTTTCATTCCTATAGTACGTGGGCATACTTGAAGACTGGCTTCAAATCAAATCTAAATGAACAATTCGTTCAGGCCAGTCTTCCCTCACCTACACAGTAGATTCATTGACTGACGCCTACCGCACAGAAAATATTTGATGTCACAGTGGTCGTTTTCTGATAGGTGTCAGTCCATGAACCTACTGTGTAAGTGAGGGAAGACTGGCCTGAACGAATTGTTCATTTAGATAATTTATAAGAGAGCTATTCAAATATATTTGGACTATAAATGAAATATCAAAGTAATACTTGAAAATGAAGAAAACTATTTCATTAGGATTTCAATCTTGGAAAACAATTTGCAAAAATAATAACAGAAACTCACAAAAAACAATTACACTAGTCTACAGCCAATTTACGACTGTAATGCCAAAGGCAGTTTTTTCTTAATTTTTGGTCACTAAATGCGAAAATGATAGTAAAAATTTCCTAACACGTAAGATTTTTGAGTTATGATTTTTTTCACAAAAGTTTAATGAACACATACCAAATTTGCTTTTACCCAAATTGAGGAAATTGTTTACAATCTGGCAACACAGCGGCTCTGCCCAGTATTCGAATCTGCTTCCGCTTTATATGAGAATTGTAACGCTGCTTCTCGAACTTCCGATACTCGAAGTTTCCAGAAAATACCAGAAATACGGAACCGCTATAAAAGTAGCAGGTTGACAATCGGATCATCAATATTGGTTTAACG
>WOGR01001847.1:0-18792 GCA_015342045.1 Leptinotarsa lineolata | reverse complement strand
TCGTTCGTTCAATATCCCACACCAGAGGTTGATTTTTTGGGAATACTGGCTTTTACAGTTTATTACCCAGTTAGGATTATCCGTTGCCCAATAGCGACAATTCTGTGATGACACTACTCCATTTGTAGTGAAAATCGCTAATAAAAAATCCCAATTTTCGACTAAGAAAAAATATCGTAGCATGCCCTGAAACTTTAATAAACGTTTCAAATTCTGTCCCAAGGTAGACCTTTTAGTACTTGACATTTCAAAAAAAAATTATTAAAATCGGTTTACAACTTCAAATTTTAGGGGGGTGTTTCCATTACAAATGGGTCCCACTGTATATGTACTACAGGAGTTACCTGTCTTAAAGCTATGTTAATATTTTGTTTATTTAGTATTTAGTATTTTATCTGATGTTTTTCCAGTGTATGTGAGTATCTTGAAGGTGCCAGTATTATATTTAATGTGGGGGTATACTTGGTTAATAGTTTGTTTGAAAAAAAAATATTGAGGATGTAATGAATTACATTCGGTTTGAAGTTGTTATTCATTGCAATTCGTTGTATCAAATTCAATTCCCTATTAATATTCTTTGAGGACATTTCTGTGCCAATGAGTCACAATAGATCATACTTCGGTTAGCTAATAATTTATGTTGCTATGGGTGATTAGAATGGGTATTTATATGTACCCACTCGATTTTATGTCTATATGGGTTGATTTGTGATGAATTATGATATCGTGTTTGTTGTTAATTTTGGTAATTGTGATGATTTTTTTTAAGAATAGAGTTAATGTATTGAAAAAAATTACTGAAATTGCCTATGTATTCCTGTGATGCAGGATATCCCATCGTCAATATACCAAAACCAGTAAATGCATTTTTGGAAAATTGGATGCTGTTGTACAGTTTTTTCCAAGTTGACTATGAAAATTTCAACTAAGAGGAGGCTAAGAGAATTACTAATTATGATAACTTCATTGCTGGTATATGTGGTATCATTAAATTCAAAATGATTTGGGTTAAGACATACCAACAATGGTGAAAGGATATCAGAATAAATCGATGTATTTGCAAGAATCTTCTAGAGAAACGGTTGGTTTGTGACATCGAACGAAACCAATTTAGAATTAGGTTGCAGATGAATGTTGGGGATGTTCTTTATCAGTTCGTTAGAGTTTTGGATACCGAACGACGATTAGAAGTGGGTGTAGTTTTCAATGTTATATATCAAGATCGATGAATCGGAAGGGGTTTTTTTGGTTGGTATCTTTTTGTAAAAAAAAGTTTTGTCTAGATTAGGGCTCAGTAGGTTAGCACTCAGACAGGAGTAAATTTGTTTCATGCCAGTTTCTGCTTTTCCATATACTTCGTTCCACGTTTTTACCTACAGATGTAACAGCTGTATCATCAGCGCAAGACGTTTTTTTATTATTCAAATACTTGGGAGCTGTCTCGTACCCTGTACTAGTTTGTAAAGGTTTCTTGTTGGATGTTCGTCATATTCTTTTGGACATAATTTTATATGTCCATATATTTCCCCGCCGGGGCCACCGTGCTGGGTAATCGCACGTTAAAAGGTAAGGCCTCTTTGATCCATTGCTCACACAAGTTTCGACTTCTGAGGGTTGACGTTCGTCAGCTGGTTAACGGAACGAACAACAACAATTTCTTGCCTACTATGATTCAGTGCCTCACGTTCGCATAGGATGTGTAGTGCTGTCTCTATCCCTCCGTTGCGCAGATTCTGCAGCTAAGGTCTCAGTTGTACAGCCCTATTTTGTTCAGGTGTCCTCTAAACGGACAGTGACCGGTTAGTAGCCCTGAATTTGTTCTGAGCCGATCCCTACTGTATTGAAGTAGTTCTTTGGTTCTCTTCTCGAACGGTTCCCCAATGAAGGTTTTACTGTGTTTGTTGCCAGGCACTTTTGCCCAGTACTCTGTATGCTTCTTATTGGTCCATGTTCTGATCTCGTTTCGTGCCAATGATTTTGGTACCCTGTGATTCCTGAATGGCCTGGCACCCAGTACAAAGTTAATTTGTTCCTGTTCGCAAGTTCTTTCAGTTCTTCACGGCATTCCCAGACCAGTCTCGATGTTACCTTCGGGTTTGTCAAAGTCCCAAGTGCGCTCTTACTGTCTGTTGAAAAATTGATCTGCTCGTTTCGTTGAGGTCTCAATTTAATAAGCCTTGCACACAGCAAGATAGCATACACCTTCGCCTGAAAGACGGATGTGTGTAGACCTAGCGGATAGCTATGGTGTAAATTTCTATCCGCTCGGTATATTCTAGCTCCCGTTCCCTGTTTGGTTTTCGACCCATCTCTATACCAGGTGTTCTTTCCAAACATGTTTTCGGGATGACTAATGGTGGTCCATTCTTCACGGCTTATGATTTTGGTCGTGAAGTTAGTGTTAAAGGTGACTTCGGTGTCATATGGTGCGTACACATATTTAATATGTGCTCCTCTTCTAGTTCCAAAATTTCTGTTTTGTCCGATTTTTTATAGCTCGGTGAATTTTCCGGTCTGAATTGGCCCATCCTAGCCTCCCCCATTATCACAAAGTGTAAAGGAGGTAATGTAAATAGTATTTTGGGTTCGATATCAAACAGGGAATCGTCGCTTTGTTTATCTCAAAACTAGATATTTTAATAATCATTTTATTGTAATTATAATATCTATTCAATCAATTCAATATCTAGCAATTCAAAAAATTATTGACGATATAATCACAGAAATACCACACAAGTTACATCTCAAAACATGCCCATCGGAATAATAGGTCGGCATAGTGATTATGTCCGCTACTTGTTATTAATGTTAGCAAAAGAAATGTATGATCATGTTTGTGCAACCTGAAAAATTGAAAACAATTGCCCTCAACTCATAAATAACTATTGACACATTTTTGAGGTTTTTTTTTCAGCCCTCTTTGAAATTGGCCTCTTGCTGAAAGGAAGTTAGCCAACTCATAGTCTTGAAAGCAAAAAAGGTGTTACTTTTTCATTTGTTCAACATTTTTCAGGGAGATATCGCTTGTTTACGAATTTCTCACGAAAATGCCCACATTGAAATGATGTACTCGTAGCTTATACTCAATTTATGAATTTTCATTTCCAAATGAAACCTTTTTGTATAATATACAAGTTATAGGCTGCCTCCTCATTTTTTTAAATCTTGTGCAATGGCTTCGAATACTTAGAACTGGAAAGTATTGATGCTCGACCTCCAGTTTGGAACGTTTTCAGGATTTGTTTCAAAGTGTCTGGAAAGGATGGCAAGATTTTTTATTGTTGATAATAAAGTGACTACTTTTTTATTAGCAAATGTAAATATTTTATATTGATGTTATTAGTCATTGGAAATGAACTGCTATAAATTTTATTGGTATTCTCGATAATATCGTGTTGATATTTTTTACTCTTTAGATCATTTAGAGATATTTATATATCGATATTTTTGAAATATATTATATTGACATTCATCGAACTTCAATTTTACAGATCTGGTAAAATATAATTAATAAAAATCTATAAATTAGGAAGAATGAATCTTAGAAGTGGAACCTCTGGCGTAGAATAAATCCAAATCAAGAACTTCCCAAACATAAGAACTGCAACGCGCGTTTCACCAAACCAGTTGGCCTCTTCAGGAGATAAAGTCGTCTACTACAGTTCTTGTTTTGGGAATTAGAAGGAATTGAAATAGAAAAAAGTCTACAGCTACTAATCTAAAAGTACTTCTAAGCGATTGGGTTTGAAACTGGAAAATTTATCTTTTCTGTCTCTCTGAAAGTTGAAATGAAACATTCAGTGTTCAACAATCAGCTAAATAAAACATTGAATGGAATTGGATTATCAGTAGATTATCAGAATAGATAGAAAGGTTTCGACTTTTATCAATTGAAAGTCGAGAAACCTGAACGTTTCAAAAACATGTCTATTAGGAACAAATTGAATAAAAGCCTAATAGAAAGTAAAGAAGAATAAATAAATATAGAAATTGAGAAATGAAACTTCCTATGTTGAAACTGATGTGTAGAGTTTTCAGAAAGTTTTGAAAACGGTTCAGTCTTCTAGAAAAGTTTTTCATTTAATTGAGAAATGAAACTTCCTATGTTGAAACTGATGTGTAGAGTTTTCAGAAAGTTTTAAAAACGGTTCAATCTTCTAGAAAAGATTTTCATTTACTTGAAATTGTGACATGTATTTCAGACATTTAGGGTAATACCAATTCATCTGAAGAGAAATTTCAGTTGTAAAAATAAATACTCTGTTTTAAATGTAAAGGTTCATTCTTGCCGCCGGTAAAAACCATTCGGTGTTCTTGCCATCCTTTTCATACTTTGGAAAAGATTCGAAGTAGAAATTGTTTTGTGATTAGATTTTAGGTTTTGTTGTTTTTTATTTTGCATTCTATTTACCAAAAGCTGAATTGCTCTTGTTTGTTTGTACCAAGTAGAAATGTTTTTTTGTTCAAAATATTGTTGTTTTTATTTACCCTTATTTTATTTGGAAGTTTTAACTGACATGATTAAAATTTTTCTTTATATGTTCTTTTTTTCAACTCTCCCATCACTTTTTCAGTATTGCCAGTTCAATTATATGAACTAGCTGAAGTGCTAGGAAACGCACGTTAAGAGGAAAGACCTCGTTGTTCCTTAGCTCGCATAAGTTTCGACTTGTCCGTAAGAGGGCGACAGCTGATTTCAGAATTACTGAATAACTAGCAATATTAATTTTTTTCACAGTTTTCAATTCAATTGCTCGAAATTACAAACTCCAAAACATTGAGAATAACCGGTTTTCTATTTATAAAGTTTTATTTTTATGTCTTGTTTTTTTTAAATATTCAAATAGTGTATTCAAAAACTATCCCTAGTGACGTCATTAATAATGAGATTCGCCAGAATGGAATGATTCAAACTGTGTCAGATGTCAAATTCAATAAAAACAAACTTTTCAATTTTCTCTAACCTCAGTTAGAATCGGATTTGTGCATACAATAATTTCCCAGCTTCATTTTGAACATCCTTACAACGTATTTGATAAAAAGTTTTCGGCACTCTATAACCTGTAAAGATCAAAATAAAGCTGAAACTGACGTACCGTGATGTCAAATTCCGTTTCAAAACCAACCTCACGCTAATTTTGAATCATGAATACGTTTCAAATGATAGTTGATGTGACGTCATCGTCTCAACGCCAGAATGAATGTATTCGAAAGTGGCTTAATGCGCCTGAATGGAAGCAAAAGCCAACAACATAGAGAGAGAATATGTACAGACATAATACATAAGCGCCAGAAAACGCCTTAGATGATGGAGATGGGCTTTAAAGAAAGACCGACTTATCAGGATAGTAGGAATGTTAGGAGGTATCTCTCTTCTCTTGTCTAAGGCAGGCATGTTTTCATTATTATTTTTCCTTGTCTCCAGACTGAAAAACTTGTACTTACAGCCTGATGAACATTATTCCAAATGATAATTAACCTCTGTGAAGCTCGTGTTCATGAGGATAGGTTAAAAAAATTCATACTATACCCCAGGGTTCTCATATATAACTATAGGAGATTCTTGACTGACATATTGTTCTAGTTCCTATCTACGCATATAAGGTACAAAGGAATAATCCTCAAGGGAAGTAAAGAGGGGAATAATCAAGTTAAGGAACAACTCACTACTAATTTATCATTTCTAGAAATTTAACCTGGATATAAGCATAGTATAAAGATAATAATATGGTCTAAGTAATCCTGTAGATGACGTTTTCGTAAGCAGAGATGTCATCCACTTTTCTAAATTATCAAATTAACTGCTTCCAATCATGATAGGATGATAGTTTGAATAGAAAATTCAATCAAAAACACCTAACTGTAAAGATCTATAGAATTGTATTCTATTTATTAAGCTAGCAGAAGTATAATTTGAACTAAACATGCGGAAGCCGGTAAGCTATAAGTAGGTGGGTACGTCTCATGAGACAACTTTAAACTGCTGCTCTCCTCATACTAAATCCTTATTTTCACTTTTAGTTTCAAAATCGACTTCATAAACCGTCTCTCTCATCTTAGGTCCGCCATCTCGTTCCTCTTGGCAAATTTTTGTTTGAACTCCCAGAAAATCACTCCAACATTCAAAAGAACTGTTTCCCCTTTCTGATATCCTGTTATGAAATTCTCAACCGAGCTCATAACAATTTTCAAGTCGAAGCGTCGTCCGCCTAAATACCTCCTCACATATCTGTTATCCTAACAGCGAATCTTCATTCGAAATTTATTTTCTGTGCCGGTTTGCACAAAATTTTGCGGAATTTCCGTACTAGCGATCAGGGTAGCAGAAGTGCGAGAAGACATTTGCTATCTACGTTCTTAATAGATTCATTCAACTTACAAACGTGGGGAATTCAGTGATTGGAAATTTCATTTGATTCGTTTTTACTTTTACTCTGCTCAGCAATTGCTTCTCATAATTATAATAAGTAATTATTATTTATTTTAAATTACCTCCCATGATTGATGGCGCCATCTAGCTTCCAGACAGTAGTCAAATTTTATTCTGGTATATACTATTGAAAGGATTGCTTGATTAGCAAACGCCATCCATCACGAGAGGCAATCATTTTTAGAACTCACTAAACTTTGATAGTAAAATTTGTATTGTATGTATGAATTTGTAACATCAGTAGGAGTGCTGGTTATTTTATAGAAACCCAGCTTTTCCCAAAAATTTTCTTTATCTTAGTTCTCCAAGGAATTTTAATTCTACTCTATTTTTAAATACTGCGCTACATTAGAGCACCTTTGGTTAGTTTTATATAATATTAGACAATGGAAGTCCGAACTGATGAAATTCACCTTTGGTTACTTTTGTCAGGTACACCAACCTTTCTTGTGTTCAATACCTTGGGTACAAACTGTGCTTGGTCTGCCCTTTTGCCGCCAGAATTTGAGAATAAAACTACAACGCCACCATTTATATTTTTTATTGTAATTTTAAATGCATCTCACATGTTACAACCTAGATAAACGCTAGGTACGTTAATAAAACAATAAAAATTTATCAGTTTGATTGATGAACTACGTTTTTTGAAAAAGGGGTTCTATCACTCACAACAACATTATACATACCACCTGTCAGAAAAAAAAATGATCTCTTGTTATCCTAAAAAATATGTATCATTTCGGTTTTTGGTCTTTCACAATTCCTAATATATCCTAAGCTAGAAGTCGACTTAATCAACGAGTGTATGGAAAATTCAACAACTTGTATATACAGAGTCCTTGCGAAACATCATACCATCATCTTCAAAAGTGGTTGGTAGTTTTCCTCTATAATGGAAAGGGGTTGGAAAATTATTTGGGGAGGAAATGGGTAACTAAGGCAGTACAAAAGACAATGGTACAACTACTGGTGCAGTTAATACAAAAACCCTTCAAGGAAATACTGATTTGATTATTATTCGAATAAATTGAGCATAAAATAGTTCCTTTTGGGAATTCAATAACGCCCACTATTTCACAACGACCTGCATTTTGGAAAATATTCATTTCCTTTACAAAAACAAAATCGAGAAAGGGAACAAAACATTGTTCGAAAAACAGGTGATAGGATTCAATAAACTCTTAAATACAAATTACAACAATTTTTGTACAGCAAGTTTAAAAATAGAGCTACTTTATGAAGAAGTCTATATTATGTCTTTTCTTCTCGAATATGTACAGGGTGTATTGAGGAGATGGGTAGAATATGTTCGAAAATTAAAATTAGCAAATATGGCAGATTTTACTACGGGTTTGATAGACCCAACAGTTTTGAATACCTCAATTCAAAAATGTTTGGAGTATCCGTAATAGTAATGGCTGGTTCATATACGTAACTTTTACTTTACCTTCATACACCATATTTTTACTTTAAATAAGGGTGTGGTATATGTGAATGCTTCCATTTATTTACATTGGATCAAAGATAAAGGAAAAGTAAAATTATGGTGCAAGGCCCAACTATTAAATGTTTGGAACTTACTGTTGAAAAAATCCAAAGTCAGAAATATTGATAATATGCAAATATACTTGAAATTTTGTGGGAGAAACAAAATAGAATCAAGTAGCATTTTCAACTCTCAAAATATATCACCCTTAGCAATCAGTATATTTGAATATTTTGAACATTTCTGATATTTAGTATATTCGAAAAGTGGATGATCAAAAAATCTGTAAGGGAGAAATATATATCTATATCAAAATCAACTAACAAAATCGAGATGTGCTTACATAGAATGGGGAAAAATATTGTGAAGCCAACCCTACAAAACTATTGTAAACCAACGTCGCCCCTAAAGGGGCATAAGCCCATAACAGAGGCCTCACAAAAAAGACTACCCAAAACCCACTTTGTCACAAAACTAATCAATAAACGTTTTTCATCCATTCATATGAAATTACACAAAAGTATTTTTTAAATCTTTACAAGAATGAACCTTAACAAATATATTTTCCTACACGGTAAAAAGAAAGCAATCAAATGATTTATTTGTGTATCTGAACTCCCTCGCTTGAAAATCCCGGAACGGAAAACTAAAGGAACCACGACACAAAATAAATTGTCGTCTGCGACATACCCATAAATCAGCAGTAACAGAACATGCACTGAGAAGACATACTTAGGTTATCACATTTGAAGACACCTAAGTCCTCGATAGAACTCAGATGTTTTAAAACTATATAGAGAGGTGATAAAAATTCGGAAGAACAGAAATAATTTCAACCGAAAAGAAGAGGAAATCAACATTGAGAAAATCTGGCTAATTGCATTTAATTAATTGCTCTCATCTTCGAGAATGACTAGAACACTTTATCTCTGTGGCCTCATCGCCTTTGATGTCTACCGCAGTAGCAGTTGAAACGCCAAGCATAAAAACCTGCACACCACGGCCTAAAAACCCGGAAACTAGCTTAATACAGGTATCTCCGGCCATGAATGTTTACACTCTTTGACTAGGAAATGAAATAGATGCTTGATTAAAAAACGCTGACATTGCAGAAATTTCTTAAAACGAGTGCTTATAAAAGACAAAAAATAAAAATATGAAAGTAATAGACAACAAAATTGAAATTACCTAGTGAAACAGAACCATTGGAAATATGAGAAAATTTTTAAAATATTTGACAATAGAATGCGAGACCTTCAATTTTATTTAGACAGAAGTTAAGGACAACTTCTTAAAATTCAAAAATCGAACATCCAGCTTCTACAATGACTTTTAATTTCCCTATCCCTATCTCCCGATTTATCGGTGTAGTTTCCATAACTATGCTTACCTTTTAAAATCATCTGTAATGAATATTTTCATTGAAAACGAGTCGCTAATAACGTGAAAAAAACATTCAACTAGTTTAGTATGGACCATGTATTTAGATTGCAAATAACTTTCCCCTTTTTATTCTGATCATCCACTTTGTGCTTCCACCCTTTGAGAAATATCCTGCAAACCATGTTTGCAATATATTCCAGAACACTCTGTATTACAAAAGTTTATAGTCCATAGTACAAGATGATTAGTGCTAGTCAGATCCTTACCTTAAACTTTTTCAAAACGAAAACAAACCGGTAAGAATAAAATTCGAAAAATCACATAAATATATGCAAACATTTTTATCATAATACTGATAGTAGTAACATCAATAATTTTCTGCCGAAATTCACAAGCTAAACAATCCACAGAAGCCAGTCCACATTTTTAACTAATCTATACTTTCTGTATGTCCATGGGTTTCTTTTCCCGTTAGTATGAATCAGACGTTCTATCTCCAAAAGAGCTACCATGTATGTTTCTTATCAAAAATTTGACTTTTATTATTTTCACAAAACGAATATAGATAGATAGAAGCTATATTGTCTAAAGAACGGTTAATTTTTGCTCACAAAGTTATATGTTTTTCAAAGTACTTTCTACTTACTTGGGCAACATCAAATACTCTGTTACAAAAGCAATACCAATTAAAATACGATTTGGCTTGAATGAAGTGCTAATAAGATTAAACCACCAAATATAACATTCCAAGATTCAGTTTGGTCTTAATAATCTTGAAAAGGTATTTATAATACTAATTCAGTTGAAATACAATCACATGTACAAGATCATTGAAAATACTAAATATAATGGCCATCAGCCATAGTGTTTTTTTTACAAAATATATATATTTACTGGTAGTAACAAGTACAAGTATAATTTTAGATTTGAATACGTTGAAAAAATACTATTACGAAATAAAAATAGCAAAAAAAACTTGATAAGATTCAAGCAAATGTAGTTTCTTATAATACCAATTATAACGGTTTCTTTGTATTTTATAAATTTTTGTGTTATTTTTGATACATTCATTTGTTTGGAAGGTTAATATGGTATTATTTTTTTCAAGTATGATCTGATTTTTTTATTTGATTGCAAATATTCAATTTTCCTGTTGTATTTGTATAACTAGATGGAAACTGTGACAAGATTACTTTCCCCGGACATGTACATTGAGAATATTTTTTGGAATTCCAGTGTGTGGTGAAAATAATTGTCACACTCTGGTTTTGCGACAGTTCCCCACTATAGTTTAATTTATTGACATAATATTTTATTCTTGAGATCCTATTGCTACAGTTTATGCCTTTTCTTCTCAGAGACTTTCTTAATGTGTTAATCCTTCAGATTGTTTTTAGTTGTACTCTGAATTTACTTACATAGGTGTCTCAGGCAATTTCTAAACTCTTTGTGCAATTTGAATTCAATATTGTGTTTGATATTACCTTTTAATTGTATTTTGATTGTAGTATATCATTTCATTATTATAGCTCTTGCCAGGGAAAGCTGTTACAGCATGTTTTTTATAAATCCTATGGAAATTATTCACTCTTTCATACAATCATTACTGGAAAGAAACTTTTGGCTTTCTACTTCAACATCATTACTTTAACTTGAACACGGACTGGCCCTTCACGAACAACAGAAAAACATTGATAAGGTCCTCAGGTTTCAACAAATTTTCTGCCGCTTGGTTATTATAACCTACAATTTTCAACAAACAATGCTTTCATCTAAAGCAACATCATTTATATATGTACACCCGACATTTCGTGCGCCCCTCTTCGGTCTCCAAGCGATCTCTCATCACACGTTCATTGCGTAAAACAGCGGTTTGGCATTCGTGTGGGCCAAGGTTGGAGACGTATTTGTACTGGAATTGTTCTGGAGGTTGATGGAGTCTTGAGGGGATACACTGGCTGCCCCCTCTGGTACACCACGTTCTATAGAAAAGAAACAATTAATAATAATAATACCTAATGTTTGAAGATGGTTGACAATGTTTTATGGTAAATTTCATTAGTTCGGACTTCCATTGTCTACTATGATATATTTTATGATTTGAATTCCCTGAAAGAACAAATAAAATTGAAAATCAAAATGAATAGTTGAAAATAACAATTATATTAAGCAGAAAATTCTGAAGGAATTACAATAAAACAAAAATCAAGCAGAAATAAAATTGAACAAATAAAATGAAATGAAAATTAAAAGATTTCAAGCCAAGTTACTTTACGACGTTTCGATTATTAGTATGCACAATCATCTTCCGGTTCTGTCAAATTTCAAAACATGCTACTGAAATACATAGTACTATTATTATAATATTCAAATCTATTGGAGAAACTTTTCAACCAGCAGAACAAAAATACTGTCTCTAACCATCAAGAGATGACTGATACTTCAACATTAGAATATTATCCAAAACTTTCACTGTTTCCATTGATATTCAAACCAAGAAATATAAAATTCGATTGAGTGGAAATGTTTTGTCTATCTACTGAGGAGTATCAAAATTGAATCGAAAACTCGTATTTGTTTTTTGGTATTAAGGTAAAGCAAATCAGATCATGCCGAATTTGAATGCTTTTCAGATTGTCATAGATCATTTCCTTCAACAACGTTCCAACAGATAAGACAGGAATCCTTGGTTCAATACAATAATGAAAACTTTCATCTAGATTGCTATTAAATTATAAGACATATTGACTGAATATTTCAAAATAAACTAATTGATAGATAGTGTTTGGGTCGAAAAAAACTAATATACACGTATATTTACCAATGAATCTAGCCTTGGTAGGACTATTCCCAGGAGAGTCCTTAGGAGGAAGGTAGTTGTAGTAACCGTTCATAATTGGTCCGTTATGTTGAATATCGGGATCTTCCATGTAGATATGGTCGGAATTTTCTGGAGGGTTGTACCTGGGCCTCACCGAAGGAAAACTGTGCCGATTTATCTTGTTCACATAATCCGGTTTGTATGGTGGGTGTATGCTCTCCCTGTATCTCAGAATCGTACTGGGAGCTGAAAATATTTCAGATTCATTGAAATAAGCAAAATTGGTAAAAGATTGGTTAACTAGCGACAATACAAAATTATACATAGATTAATACATAAACAAACGAAATTTAAATATACCATTTTAGGTTTTGTATTTAACCTATCTACTTGAAACTTCT
This sequence comes from Leptinotarsa lineolata, assembly GCA_015342045.1. Taxonomy (NCBI): domain Eukaryota; kingdom Metazoa; phylum Arthropoda; class Insecta; order Coleoptera; family Chrysomelidae; genus Leptinotarsa; species Leptinotarsa lineolata. The sequence goes on along the minus strand of WOGR01001847.1, from coordinate 6,271 downwards.
ATTCGGGGTTCTTTATATCTGAATCCAGAAGCTGTGTCATTTTCTGCTTCTCTTATCAATCTTGTGAAATATAACTCCATATTTCAGGAAATTAAGTAAGTATAATTTATTCGCCGAAGGGAAATCACGGTGATCCAAAAGGAACGAAGGAAATGTTAAATAAGATTGATTGCAATTTTTTTTTAGGTACGCCTCTTAAAACTTTCTGCAATTGCTGCCAGATATTAGTGAATGATGTAACAAAAAACAAAATGTTAAAAAACAGTAGATGTAGAATGAATCATTTTTTTGTAATTGTCAAATGATACTCCTTGTTGCAAACCAATTCTTCATTTCTGGGCAAAATCCACAGAGCTCATCAACTAATAGTCCAACAGTGATTACGTGCACTTTGCTTGTCTACAAAATTAACATCCAAATCCACACGATAAACGATGATGGTACCATCAAAACTGAATATATTGCGAAAGTGAGAATTGACCAGAATGAATTTGTTTGCCTGTAGCAAAATGTACGAGCATAAAAATCCGTCGACCAATATAATAATAATAAGTATACGATACAGTATAAGCGTAGCAGCGTAAAATCTCTATTGTCTGGATTGATCACCGCAAAACATTTGATACGTCGCATGAGCTCATCTTGCATCTGCTCAGATGCTTTGCAATACCCGACAAAATAGTGAGATGACTTGAACAACTGATACCGCTCTGGAATATTCACTTTACCGTAACATGTGGTCATGCTAAAGTTCAAACAGAGCAGATCACTTTCAGAGAGGGTGTATTTCAGGGAGATATCCACAAACCCTTTCTTTCTGCATCTCACTACTGCTATTATCCGTTGCACTCAGAAATACTCGAGGGTATAACTGTGGTACCCCAGAAACAGGAGACAAGGTCACCGATTTGTTTTATATGAATGATCTCAAACTTTATGCCCCTGGAGAAAGGATCTCCATCAGTCAGGGTGATGGAAGCGTACATGCATGCTATTGGTATGATAGTCGAGATAGAAGGTCAAAGTTAATAATAAAAATAAAAAGAGTTTTATGAAATATTTTACCGCATTTATTGTGTAAACATAATAACCTCTCTACTTTTGAATCTCAAGATCATGCCGGCTTGCCGCACTAAGGCAGATCAGAATCGACCTTTAACGATAATTTGGAACCGGAAACCTGCTTCTGTATGTTAGCAGGCTCAACCTTCCATTTATATTGTTATAAATCATGCCCTAAAGATAGTAACTCAGTCCGCCACTGGTAGCCGTAAACCATCTGTGACGTGGCTAGGAGCGCGCTCGGCCCGAGTGAAGTCTCGCGAATTTTCGATGATGTTCGCCTGCATTCTATATGTGTCGAGAACACCGTTACCGTCGTTCGATGGAATTCCAAGGAAAAATATAGCACCTTTGATTGCCAAATATAAACGTTAACCGCTCGCCTGTCAGACAGTCTACTGCGAGTACAGTGCGGTACGCAGAGCGATCTAAAAAGGCGATAGACATTCAAATAGTTTAGTTGAAGTGTTTTGTTATATCGAAAGTGAAATAAAGTTGAGTTTGATTATTGTCCAGTGAAGTCAATGATTATTAAACCCACGGTAAAAACGTAACAGTACATACACCAATTACTTCAGAGTCAATAACACTAAACAGATTGCTGAGTACTTAGTGTATGTGCTTGGGCATGTGTTTAAATTTCACTGATATTGAATTATGTGTAAATAAGAATAGATCAAGTGAAAACCTGAAAAATTGATGTGACTATTTGGGAATGGTTATTATTTATTACAGAAAAAGTGTTTTTTTTTCTGAATGTAGTAAATGGGTATGAATGATATTATTTTTTGTCCCTTCTAGAATTCATGCAAAAAGGATTTCTATAAGTATTGGTCATTTTCAGGAAGAGATTTTCATGAACGATATTGGTCAACTTGAACAGCACAATGGTGAATTTTTAGAGGAGAGGACATTTTTTGGAAATGTTTTTAATTCTATAAGATAACTGATTATTATGAGAAATGGAATATTTTACTCCACTGTATCGAGTCTGATCCTCTTAATGCTTCCTTCGCTTTCAAGGACATGAACAAACACGGAAATAGATCTGGTGAGTGAGGTGGATCTGTAGAAATCTAATTCACATATGTTCAAAAAAATCACCATAGTCTTGAATTTTGATTTGGGTAATCTTTTCAGTGCATTGATTGGCTTCTAATTCCTGGGTCATAGGTGGAAAACCATAATCCATCACATGTAAACATTATTTTCAACAAGGTCAGGATGAATTCATTTTTGACGATATCGGCACACTTTCCTGATATCTAAATGGTCATGTAGTATTTGTCTTTATACAATTCCTACAACTGCACAGAAACTTAAACGAAAATCTTAATGGATGAAATTGCATATTTTCTCAATGTTTTGAATCGTTTTCGAAGTTGAAACTGAAAAAGCCACGTTGACACATTGGACAATTAAATAACCTTCCAGTTTTTCGACCAGTGGCTGTCTCCTGACTAGCTGAAATGTGAAGAGGGATATCAGGTAGCTCAGCAATATGGCGCTGGACTTTGAGATTCACATTGTTTGTATCACAAAAACAACTATTATTATTTCCTAGTCACACCTCATTTTCAATTTGCAAACCTATCATAATGAAAATAAGTATATGAGGTAGACAACTACAAATGCATCCGATTATATAAAATGTATCAAGAGGCCTCGTATTTCTTTCTACATCGCAAATTGATGTAACTTTTCCATCTCTTTCAACTGGAGTGCAAACGGTTCAGTTTCACACGCAAGTATCTTTCCCAAATGAAGGTGATTTTCCGTTGGCCAATAAATATCAAGGAGTTGTTTTCGTCGATCCATTTAAGCGTTTAATTACGTTTTCCACGCAGTACTAAGTTTCAGAGAAGGAATTAGAGCTTACTTGGAAATTTTGGTCCCTTTCCAATAGCAAAAGAAAAGGGCGAAGCAGAAACTTTGCAGTGCTGATGTCAATTTAAAAGTTATCAGTTCCATCACATTCTGCGAAAGGGTAAAAGGCTGGATATAAAGGAAAATCAAGTTTTTAACAAGAAGAAGTTTGAAGTTGTCTATTTCCTACAACTTGAGAAATTCGAGATTAGAAAAGTTAAGTATGTGTCTTCACACACGATAAGTGGAGGAGGTATTTCCAATTAATCGTCTTATATAGAGGTAAACTGTTAGTAACCTATGACACAATTACCATCCTCTTTATGTTGGTATTAACCATTGCCATTAAATATTTTGAAGGTGATGTTAGTGTAGATTATTAAGTGTATTGTAGTCAAGTCAACAACCTTTTTCACGTATAATTTTGACAAAAGTTCCAATTTTCATTAAAATTTAAATGTAGGTTCGACTTAACCAGTACTTCAAAGTTGAGCTTGTACCAGGGGGATGACACTCCTTCTCTGGAATAAAAAACGTTCATCTAAAAATAAGTCCAGTATGAATAAATTGACCAAGTCTGAGCACCTGTTAAAATTTTTTTTCGGCTTCGCGGGAGGAAGTGTCAATTTTTCGAACACTAAGTAGTTCATCAGAAAAATTATTCCCAGAAAAAATGTGGCAATATGAAATGCTGTTTCTGGTGTTTGTTGAATGTTGTTTCTCATTCGTCAATCACAAAAACTGATATTTTCAACGTGAAGTATCAAAAAACCATTGAATTTTTTTATTATAGAAACTCCAGTTTCATTTTTTCCGAAAATCTCTATTATCGAAATTGAGTAAATCATTACACAAATGATGTTGAGCCCAGTTTTTTAAGACAAGAAAATTCACTCTGTAATCACGACCTCGAATGAAAATTATAGTTGCCACTTCACAATTTATTCCTGTACTCGTGAAATATTTCAGAAGTTTGACCGATACAGTCTTTCGCTTAAAAAAAATTGATCTTGAACGATTCATCGTGTTTCAAATACCATTTTTGGTAGAGTAATAAAAATTACTTCTGTTATTAAATCAATTTTCAATAATTTTTTTGATATCTGATAGGAAAATTGACGGTTGACAATTATGTCGATCCATGTTCTGTTGAAATTGTTTTCCATTTCATATACTACTGTCAATTTTATTCATTTCACAGTAACATTCACATCTTCAACATGAAATCGTTAAACAAAACTGAACAAACTCCTTGTTTAAATGGTTATCGATCAGAACAGTATCTGAATCCATTTAAGTTTTATAAAGTTTCGAGAAGGTTCATCGTTCGCCTAATTCATTCAGGATGGCCGTGGCTCTTGTGATAGTTTTCAGATCCAACAACTTCATTGAGTTATCTGGGTTAAATATCGATTACTAATTAATGCAAGTACGTCAAATAGATATAGACATAGACATATACATACTTTATTTGACTACGTTCATGTAATTTTACATTTGTAGCAAGTCATATTACAAAAATTGTATTGAAAATAAATTGTATTTGTATTTCCAAGAACAAAAAAGAATGATGGAGTCAGTCAAAAACACTATGATACAAAGCATGAAAAACTCAACGAAACATTAATAACTTAAATGCGATTGAAGATATTAAAATAAATAAATATATCATTCTCATGCGAATGGAGTGGTGTCTAAATATTCTGCAATAGTGTAGAAACTCGATTTGATGGGTAACTGTTCCAACTTTTGATTGAAACAATTGGGGAACAACGATTCAACTTTCCTAGGCAAGTGATTATGAAGAATTATATTGGAAGAGTTATTCATAGCTTTATTCAATCTATATCTTATAGGTCTAATTTGATCTGTATGATATTGAAAAAATCAACTTCAGTGTAGTTGGAAAGTTTCTGTTCGAATGTTTTTACGATTCAATGAAATTGGGAAATTATACCTCATAAACGAAGTTTCATACGACTTTTCTGTGTATACATATTCATATTTCTCTTGTTGTTGTTATTGTCTTCCATTGAGTTGAATCAGAACTTCTGGCGTGACATGAATCAAATTTAAATACTATTTCCAACTCATAACTAAATTAAGTTATTTCTCTGGTCCAATTTTCAGCTCGTAGTTTGTGAATTTATCTCATTCTTGATTGTTTTGGTAATGATCTCATTTAACATTATTCGATTTTTAAACTTTTAACGGCATGCAAAAAGTCACCTATTGCGTATTTTTGGTTCATATGGAAAATTATAGACTCCTTGTCTTGTTGATGTCTAACTTTGTCTTCAGCTATCTTCTTGTTGAGAATTGACACAAAGATCTTCCACCTTATGTGACAAAAGTGAATATGAATGAGTGATAGTAAATAATTTATACACGTATGAGATCTGATTTTGTGAAAACAATCAAATTCCCCTTTCGCTTCCATTTCAAACTTATTCATGAACCAGATTTGCCATACTCCTCTCTCCATGTTGATTACTTTCCATGCTGATTCGTTTTAGCTAAACATACTCTAGTGAGAAATAGAACTGAAACCTCTGTAGGATGAATCCAAATCGAGCAGTGTTCCTGAACGTCAGAACTGCAACACTCGACGCGGCTCATCAGACAAATTGGCGTTTTCAGAAGATAAAGTAAACTGAATAGTCTACTTTATGTCTTCAGTAGACATGGAACTTCAACCCCCGAAAATGAAAAGTTGGTTGGTGAAAAGGTATTACACACATGACAGGTATTACACACATGACCCACTGTTATGGATACACAACGTTAATGAAAATCGTCGAATGATACTGAAATTTCTCCATCTCTGATATTTCTAATAAATTTTGTCTGAATTGATGACACGTAGAGACATCAATAAAGTTTCAAAATGGGAAAGTGAGGCAATTGCTCTCACAGAATTTTCTGGCTAATGTCGATTTCAAGGAACTGTTTTCAATAACAATTCTATCGTTTCTCATCAGTTCGGACTTCCATTGTCTAATATTGAAAGAATAGTTGAAAATAACAAATATATTAAGCAAAAAATTCTGTAATGAATTTACAGTGAAGTATAATACAAGTTTAAAATTGAACAATGAAAGCAAAAAATAAATGAATGAAATTGAAAAATGAAGCGAGTTTAAGACACGTAACTTCACGACGTTTCGATTGTTAGTATCCACAATCGTCTTCGGGTGATGACTGAATTTAGTCACACGGGACAGTACCTGAACCACGAATCCAACCACCATCAGTCGACTAAAAGAGGAATCATCAAGGCTCTGGTAGATCGTGCTTTCGGGCTCTGTAATACGAAGGAAGGTCTGGAGAAAGAACTAGGCAT
>WOGR01001846.1:0-18796 GCA_015342045.1 Leptinotarsa lineolata | reverse complement strand
GTATCATTTTTACCTAGTTCTTCAGACTAGATAAAAATGATTCGCCTGAAAGTTTCAGTTAACATGTCAAGAAAAGTACTTCGACCACGCCACTGAAGGAGACTGCCTCAGTTGCAATAGAAACGGTTGGAGATTATAACCAAAGAAGACCACGGCAAAACACGGAAATCAACCAGAACTTAGAAAGTTTTATTTCTCATTTGACATTCCGGTTGATTGGTGGGGTAATTGGAATGTGAGATGTGTCACCTTCGACTGGAGGCACATTAATTATATTGTTCTGGTCGGTGTGTTTGCTGTTGGCGGTGCAGTGACTTTGATCATGGATATAATGGTTTTCCATGTAGCTGGAGGATAGTGTGCGTCATCTTAGCAGTACGTCAGATCGGCAGTCTTGGAATAATTCTTCACTAGATGTTTCAGTTTTATATTCCATTCCATATAAGGTTCATTTATTGAACTGAAGGCAAACATTCATGATACAATTTCAGAAATTTTAAGTTCTGAAATTTCAGCTCTCCAATACCAGATCTGCGACACTCTAGAAGTGCGTTCCAGTTCATTCCATCCACTTCGTCTTCTGATACCAACTTGGTTGATGAAACACATATAGAGAAGAGTGTTACATTTCCGGTGTTCGGGAGCTTTGCTTGTTTTGAAAATAAGTAGTTTATCAAATAACACCAGCCGTATGCATACTTTCAACAATAATGATGTCCTTGTCCACTGTTTTTTTTAATTCTGATAAATTTGTATGGCATGGTGTCTGAAGTACAAGACTAGTATGTTATGCTATGGCTATGACGTTATGCTATAACATTATGCAGTTATCAGGCAAACCAACCTTCGAAAATTGAAGTGAAATTATCTCATGGATATCAGAGTTATGTTCAAAGTTTGGTTTCATCAACAAAATGTTGAGTTTGTAAAACGAAAAGAATTTGTTTATTTTATCAATTATATAAAAGTTTAAATTTGCTCAAATTCCGTATTATTCCGAAATGGTAGCACTTTTTAAATTTTTTGTTTTTGGATTCAAGTCTGATGATTTCGGTTATACCACCATTCGATTCCAAATTGGATCAACACATTCATTAGGTCAGAAATTCATACCCACAATTTCTATGAGCTTCTCCTTGGATTAGCGATGTTCTCTGATTAGAAGAAATCACTGTTATCTTGTTTGATCTGAAGAGATATCTTCATAGAGATAATTCATTCTATATTGAAAGAAAAAAAAATTATTTACATGATCTTCTCTCACAATGGAATTTTTTTCCTAGCAAGTACTACTGTTAATGGCAGTTCCGTAGGACTGGCCATTTCTCAATGCCTGATGATGACGGGAATGTTGCAATTTGGAATGCGACAATTGGCAGACGTAATCCAACAATTGATAAGTGTGGAGCGAATTCTCCAGTATACAAAATTGGACACTGAAGGTCCTTTCGAGACCCCAGAAGGTGAGTAATGATCAACGTATAATCAACACGCTTGTATCACATAACTATCTGTACTCAATAATTTCACGTTGATTAATTTGAAATAAATAATTCATTAACGGCACATGAAACCTCAATGAAGTAGAAACTAGAAGAATATGGAGAATAAAAAGATTCTTTTTACTACAATGAAACTTTTTTCACTGCAAGGGAAGAGAATTGTGTATATACCGCAGTTCTCCCTATAGTTCTCCCTATAGTTCTCCGCACTTTATATGAAATGAAATACATTTTCTGCTCTCTCCATCAGAAAAATAATTAAAAAACAGATCATCATAAAGTTGATTCTTTGTTTCTTATTTTTTTTTTCATGACCATGACGGTGATCTTTTTCTGAAGACGCATTCTAGATTTTTTTATTACGTGTATAATTTTGGGATATACAATAATCTGTTACTTGGTTGAAATGAATAACACTATTCATGATAATAATTACAAATTTTCGTAATGTAGACTTCATTTTTAATTCGCGTTTCACTACAATAGTAGTTTTCTCAATTGGATTGGTATTTTACACTAATTTACGATTCAATCCATACAAATTATTAACCTCAATCAATAGCGAGTAATAATTAGTAAACAAGTAGTTGTCGGAAGAAAGGTAACCAGAAGACACAAACCAGGTAAAAATTATTGTCACTGATAATTCAACTGATTTTAGTAAATTTCTCATGGAAATAATTTTAAGAGCAGTAGGAGATCAACTTCTTGTTGGTCTTTTGAAAGGAAATGTGATTTTCAAGAATTCCAGCATAAAGTGAAGGGAATGAGGGACAAAAATCAAACCTGCTGGAATCCCTGGATATCAATAAACATCAATCAATTTTCCTATTGAACGAATAAGAAGTTGATCTTCCACCATCCTCAAATGTATCATTATGAAGAATTTTCTACAAATAGTCGAATCATCAGTAACCATAATTTTTTACCTGCTTTCCTTCTGGCTACCTGCTCTTCTAACAACTACCTGTTAAACAATCAGTAATCAAGCGTAATCAAGGTCAATAATTTGTATAAATTGCATAATAAGTTACTGTAAAGTACCTGTCTAACTGGGAAAACTACTATTGTGGTGAAGCTTGTAATGCAAATTAGGTCTATATTGTAAAAATTTGTAATTATCACCGTGAATAATGTAAGCGTGTAAACATAAATCCTCATGTAATTTTTCCGAAGTTGAAATGAGTTGAGATCATTTCTTCTGAACAAAGTCTTCTTTCGTCCTTCTTTGAAACTCAACTCATCAAAATGTGTGACATTAGTTTCCTTCAGCTCGCACAAATCTTCTAGAAACTTCAAATGGTTGCTCCAAAGAACTACTAGCTGCTGCTAGTCAATGTATTGAACTTATCTTGCAATTTATTTTAGAAATTGTGAAATATGGGTATAAAGCTGCTTGTTGGAGTAATTCACAACTTTTCTATGTTTCATCACTCTAATTTTCATAATGTTTCTTTGTATGAAACCTGAGATTATGTTCTTAGAATAATATTTCATGACAACAATTGGGAATTTTTTTTATTAAACTAGAGAATAATGATTTTTTATTATTATCAATGTTCTAAAATAATACAGGCATGAAATCTGGGTATGAAAGAGAATATAACAATAAAAATTGTATCCATGAAACCAAGCAGTGAAATTTGAATTGTGTTGGATGAAATAAAAACGTTTCATATATCATAAATGTAGAGAATAAATTAAGGTGTGAATCTGTGGAATAATTATCCAAAAAGTAGAGAAGAAAATGAAAATAAAAATGAGATGGAAAATCAAATTGTGTTCAGAACAACGATAGTTATATAGCTGAAAAAATATTTTCAAAGCATGGTACAATGAATATGATAACAATAATATAGTTGATCATTATCATTTGCAGGTACATTATTATCGAAGTCCTGGCCTTCGGAAGGACGAATAGAATTCAAGAATTTGTCACTGAAATATGCCAAGGATGATCCAACAGTTTTGAATAATCTCAACTTCGTCGTAGAACCAGGAAAGAAGGTGAGTGTTATCTCATTTCTAGGTCAGAAATGTGATATGTTTAGTTGGTAAGTGGAAATTTGTATTACATACCCATGAAAATCCTCATATTCCAATTGCTGCAGAATTTTATCAGGCGGTAAGAAAGAGAAAATTGGAAAATTCCATAATTTTTCGCTTCCAAATATTGACAACTAGTATCTGAAATGTGAAATTTCAAATCCTCCATAATGAGTTTTAATAGAAATATTTTTCCCATTACCATTTTTCCAATTCATATAGTTTTATTATCCACATTATCCACTTTTCCACATTTGTTTCTATTATCACGAAGAGGTTATGTAGGTTGATAAAATTTAAATTTCCTCCTCTTCAATCCCAAAGCTGAATTATTTTTTATTCTGAATATTTACTCTATTCTTATCATCCGATAACTGATTTAAATATTTCTGTTCAACCCATTAAATACCATTTTTTTCATCAAATTATTCCATGAAACTCTTCAAGGGCTCTTCATTTGGCTTGAGGAAGGTGGAAAAAATATATTTGTAACATTTTTTTCAAATTTGAACTTGCCGTTTGGCATCTCTGGATATTAATGGGTGGTCACCGAAACACTCATATGTTGTTAAGATATCAGTCTGAATGTAAACAACAGAACGGTATAAAATGAATCTGAATAAAACTCTTGTTTCAAATCAACAAAAATATATGTCAAACACAATTTGAACTCAAAACATAATGTTCACATTTTTGTGTGGAATATGGCAAAACAGTCAACACATAAAGCAACTCTACATTTACTGCACATTGTACGTGTTTGTGATTTGCAGTTGATTCCGGCACATCTCTTACGGCTCTTCTCCAGGGTATGAATGACATAGTGATCTAGGATATCGTTAAAAACTCTTGATGAAGATATATATCTCCCAGAAGGTCCAGGGTTTGCTCTTGTAACCGCATATCGAGTGAGATAGATCTCGACAATGCTCTTTCTGAAATCTAGTTGGGATATTTTATTTTTTTTATGAAGAATCCAACAATTTTGGATCATTGCATCGATGTTCTACGAGGAAAAAGACCACCAACATTTTTGTTCCTGATACCAATTCTATAAGCATCGATCCATCAAATCGGTTGTTTCCATTTCTCTGTTTTACCTATAAAACAAGGACGGCATCTCAACCGTGATATTTTCGTTCGCTCAGGTGAATAGCGTTTCACTGGGACATTTGATTTTACCCCAAATGACGTGGAACCAACAGTAACAACACCACTGTCTTTCCAATGAGCAAAACTATGCCGTAATTTTTTTCAATGGCCCTTGTTAGTGATCATCGTTCTTGACTTTTAAAATCTGATTTGGTGGGAAAAGTTATTCTTCTTGAAGAGCAAAAATCTTATGACGTTTCCCTTACGATTTCACTTTACTGATGCTTGGACTTGCTTTTCTCTTTTTTTCGCACCTTCTGCCTAAGGCATCCTATCTTCTCGAAATGTACCAGTCGCAGAATTCCTTTTCTTCCTCAAAAAGCAAAATAGGCGTGGAAAAAAAACAAATCATCAAGAAAAATATTGTAAGAGAGAAAGCGAACATCATCAGAAAGTTGGTAGTGGAGCAGCCGCTTTTCCAAATAGATTGGCATGAGTTGGTTCCATTTTTTGTAATTTGCTTTGATGAAAATCGAAGTTAATTAATATCCATCAGGTGAATTTAGGCATCACATTTTAATACCAAATCTTATTGGTTTTCTATTTATGAACTGCTTCATCGGGTGTCTACCAAAGTATTTGACCATACTCTCGTCATAATCCAAGTCAGCCTTAAGACATCTTTCCTCCACGAGGTTGATGAATTTTCGTAATTTCCACCCCCTCTCATTTTGGTCAAAATCAGCATCGTTATCAGCACAGTGTAAATGTTTCCGGATAGTGTGGAATCTGTTTCTTCTCATGGCGTTACTCACTAAATACTTATGCATATCGAGCTTTTGATCCCAATAGTGGCGATTTGCTGGAACGATATTGTATCCACTGAAAATTATTATACCCACAAAACATTTCAATTTCTCGGTTGTGATTTGCTGGCAACCTGCAACATTCTTTTAACTTCATACATTTCTCTGTCTCTTCTCACGAATTGCTAACCTAGAATATTCACCTATTGGAATTTGTGTGGTTTTTATACTTGGTTCTTCGTGTTCACCTGAAAAATTTCCTTCAATCCAATCTGCAAAAAATTTTCCTTGACCTGTGATTTCTAATCGTTTCTTCACTCAATCATCATTGACGATTTGCTTTGTACTTGGTTGTGAAAAATTGAATTGCATCGATGTTGATGGTTTCGTTAAAGGTACCAGTACTGGTAAAGTAGGCTCCAAATTCTCTTCATCACCAACTCTTTGACTGCCAATTATTACTTCAGCTGGTGCTTAAAGTTGCTTTCCTGATAAATGATGAATGTCACAAGTATCATCGTTTTCGTTTCCAGATTTTTCATCAGTGCCTATGAATTTTAGGATCTGCTGGTTCGATCCGACGAAAGAGTATTGAGTGCGTCCATTGCATCTTGCAAAGTATATCCTGACTTGAAGTGAAAAAAAAAATTGAAAAATGAACCACAATACAACTAACTACCCACCCATTAGTTCCCAGTGATGCCTTACAGATAAATGTGTTTATCTGAGAAACTGAAAGGCAATTTTTTGATAGAAAATAGTCTCTACGTAAAACTACATATACCTTCATTGTAAAAAAACAATTATTATATTCAAGATTAAAAATTGTAGCTACTTACGCCAATATGGTGCGTAACTGTTCAACTTCGACAAATTGATTCATTTTCAAACGATATTCATCACTGTCAAACGTGGAATATTAAACACAACTGAGACGAACTCGTCATCGAATCAACCAGTCCTAACTGGTAGGATATTTGAAAAGAGTTTGGAAAAATGGCGGCAATTTACAGCTGTGTCGAAGGATTCCGAAAGGCATCGCTGGTAACTAATGGGTTAATATTTTCCATATTTTGATGACTGGAATATTTGTGAACTCAAACTTCAGCATATTATCAACTTATAACTCACTCCTAAATAATTTATCCAGAAAGACTTTCGAATATACCCACCTACGAGCATGAGCGCGAATAATTTTGGTTGTTCAGTTAGAAGCTCATATGATAATGGTAATAGCATCATAAAATAACGCAAATATATTCACATAAACATTCAAAACAAAAACCAATTTCAACAACAAAATGGGTGATTCCGTGTGGTAGATATTCAAAAATTAGATGGTAAGGTATGCCGGAGGAGTAGGTACCTACCTACTTCTATAAAATAGAGTTTATCCTTATAATAGTTTTCCCTGTTCCTTAAGTTTTTCTGTTGAAGGACTCTTCGTTTTATAGATAGATTGATCGATAATCATCGATTGAAACTAAAAAATATAAAATGAAATGATGATAAAACTTTTAAAATAAGCTTTCATTTAAGTGCCCTAAAAAGATCAAAAGAAAATTTCAAATCACATAAACCACATTCATTTATGATTTTACAGAATTGAAATTATAATAAGAGCTTGTCGCGATACCCAGAAGAAATCTCTACATATTCAGTCAGATGAAATTTCAATTAAGAAACATTCTGACAGATCAAATAGGCACTGCAATAAATTTCAAACCCCATAAATCATATATGTGCAAAAAGTTATTCAAGGTTAAAGTTCCACATTTTGAGTATTCACGGCACTTTTATTAAATTACAAACATTATGAATTGCTTACAAGTTCAGTAGGTGCCTACCTAAATACAAAATTTCAATCACACATTGAAATTATCGCGACAAGCTTTTATTATAATTTCAATTCTGCAAAGTCATAAATGAATGTGGTTAATCTGATTTAAAATTTCATTTTGATCTTTTCAGGGCACTTAAATGAAAGCTTGTTTTGAAAGTTTTTTATCATTATTTTATTTCTCACTAATTGACTCCCCACATCCGCAGATTTAAACGATGATCTACCATCATCACGATCTCTGGGAGATTATTGGGATGAACGTTAAATAACAATTTTTAAGTCAACATCATATTAAATAAATAACACATTCACAAATTCATTATTAGTACCTAATAATAAATCGTGAATTTACTAAGCAATTTGGATCAGAAATAATTTTATGTTTTGGGAACGCGAAATCGACACACTACTGCTAGTTGAATGAACATATTTTGCTCCACAGCAATAACTCAAAGGAATTATTCCACATTCATCATCAAAACGGTGTGACTAACAATTGGCGGAATAAAATTTTTTTCATATACCGTATATTATCAGATATGTTGAATGAATCAACAAAAAATAGGCCCTATATATCCTTTGATTTACTGAAATGTATCAAATTTAATATATAAAATCCAACAACGACTGATAACGACATAGTCAACTTCCGACGTCAACAATCTGTAAGATAGTGTTTTGATCTAACGTGAAATATGTATATAAAATTTCACGTTAAAATTTTGCAGTATATCCATTTTTATTTGAAGAAGAAAGTGAATACTCATCTCTGCAATGATAAATGAAGGACATGTAAGTAGCCCATTAATTCTGCCCAGAAAGAATCGTTCTTACCGACCTTCCCAAATGAATTTCAGAATTTTACATTTTCTTGTAATATACCGTGTATGTCTCAGAAATGTTGAATATTTATTTATCAATTATCACAACCGAATATTGGATTTCTTTGAAATTTTCCATATTTTTCCATTATTATCAACTGATTCTTTGTACTTAGAGACCATTTGTTTGATATGATATATGATATGATGATATGATATTTTCATTCAACCACATTATGTATACACATTTGTAGCAAGTCGTACAGATTACACAATTTGAAGTTACACAACAAAAATAATATAGATAAATATACACATATATGCACACACACATACACATTTGTTCCTCGATAACATGAATATATCTTTCACAATATTCAATTCGAAACCATTATTTTGCATCCATCTATGAATGATAGTCATTTCATCATTTATTATATTCACCAATAAAATGAGTGAAGACGCCATGAGCATATAATTGAATTTTACGATTTCTAGTATATTTAAACTATATCGTTTATGAATATCATGAAGAGAGTTCTCTGGGGAACGTCAAACGCAGTATATTCAACGGACGAAACAGTTTCATTGAGTTTGTTGATTTTGATTCAATCGATTAAATAATTCGTGAACCGAGAATAATATCGAACATTGATGGTTGGAAATATCAATGTCTCGTTATTTCTACTCAGATACTAATGAAATTCTTCTCTCAGCATCACAATAATACATGTTCACTAGCTTCTCCAAATCAAATTGCCTCTCAAAGTTCAACAGATTTTGCATCACATCAAAACAAATCTCAACGTAACAAGTCTGCCTTCGTTGTTATCGGCCATAACTGTTCATCGTTGGTATTGTCGAATTTTATTTAATCTTGTCAAATCTGCTATATTTTGAAGGGAGTGTGGGGACGATTTCTAACTTAAAGCAGCGTTAATAGTCATTTACACCGTTTTGATATCGAATATAATATTTTTTTCTGTGCTTTGAAGCAAAATATATTCATTCAACTGAGAACTGCCGAATGAAGAGAAGCCTCTGTCTTCTGCATTTGGCTGTCTACATGCAAAACATCATTTGAACCTACTTTGTGGATTTTCGATCGATTATAGGATACTAATAATGACGTGAATGTATCATATATGCAGTATGATGATGACTTGAGAAAGATTCGTCAAAATCTTCCAGTGGTAGAAGCAAAGATGGTGGCAAATAATGCATTGTTTGCAACAACGGAAATTTCCCTATAATGAAATACGCATTAAATGCACAATGTATAGTCTTCAAATCATAACGAAATTTTTTGTTTCGTGATTCGAAAGAATGAGGTTTCATAAATCAATGAATGAATAGCGCTTCATCTTGAGCAGGAAAAGTTGGAAAATGATAATTCAGTATTTTTATATTTCCCACAAGTCCAAATAATAGTTACAAAATTATCACACATTTTACCCAGATTGAAATGATCTTTGTGAAATATTTCATCCGAAATTCTCGACCAACGACAAGATTGATCAAGAAATAATAGAATGGAGGCTGGTGTGTACCCCCCTCCTCGTAAGAATTATCGACACATACATTTTTTGTTTGTATTGACATGTACTTCAAGGTTTTAGGTGTTTGCCACTTGAAAACTACCAAATATTTAATATATTTGAATTCTTCGCTTCTTTTGAATTTCTTGCTTACGGCAAAAATATAGAACAACTGTTCAACCTGCTACATACATGGGAGGAATCTTTACTTGTTACATAGTTATAAGTGCACTTGCTTCACTAGCGAAGACGGATTAACTATCAAACATATAACACAAGAAGACCTATGCTCTTCACAAGAGGAAGCAGATACTAAAATAATATTACACTGCTTCCATGCTTCAAAATATTGTCAAGACAATTCACCTATCAGAGTTAGATCCCCTGACACAAATGTATTCATGTTGATGATAAGATATGCCAGCAACATTGAAACCATAGTATTCTTTGATATAGGAACTGGTAACAAACGAAAGGCCATAAATGTCACCGCCATTTCTCATTACTTAGGTATAGAAATGAGCCACGCTATGTTGAATGTGCATGCTCTGTCCGAATGTGACACCACCAGTTCGTTTGTTCGTCATGGAAAGTTGTCTGTAAAATCTAAATTGGACAAGTTTTCAGTTTGTACCTGTTCTTGCATCATTAGGAGTATCACCAACAATTACAGACACAATACTATCCGGCCTGGAGGAATTCGTCTGTTGCATGTAGAGCAATAAGGAAAACACAAATATAAACAAACTACGGTTTGATTTGTTTTTACAAAAGTATTCTCCCACAACTGTATTTCATCTGCCCAACAATCAAGGTGTGGATTTAAGTCTACGTCCCCCATGCAAAACGTCATTACAAAACCACATAAAACGAGTCAACTACCAGTGTTATGTACGGAATAACGCACATGTAGCTGAACATGGGTAGAAGTTAAAGAATGGTGAACTTGAGTTCGATTGGATTAAAGAAGATCCGTTGCCACCCGAACTGCTTGACGTTCCAGAAAGCTTTGAACCAGATGAATTTGAAGATGAAGATGAACCAGAAGTACTAAACTTAGACGACATAACACACGAGGATGAAGAAAATTACAGTTAAGAAAATGACAGTTGATCACAAAAAAATAATGAAACTACAAAATCATATGTTGTTAGTTGATAAATTGATGAAGACGTTACTACGTGGTAAGAGATCATCATGAAAAATGAGAAATAAAAATTTTCTGTTAACTAATTTAGTGATCCAATAATTTTTCTGAAAACAAAAGTTTGTTGGGTAACAGGATCAATTTCTTCTTAGAAAAAAAAACAATTGTTTTCTTGCCGACGTTTTGAATTCAATTAAATTCTTCCTTTCAATAAACTTCAATGTAAAAGTTCGAAAATGTCCTTATAGAATGAAACTGCAGTAACTTTAGTTACGAATAAAAGTGGTAAAAAGCATAGAAAATTTTCATTTCTCATTTTCATGTTGTTGGTTCAGTTGATTAGTTTAAAAAAAAATTCAATATTAGACTTTGAATACATACTGTATGTTCATAATAATTGAAATTATTGTACCCTTTTGTATTTTAAAATCAAACAAAACAAAACAAAATTTTTTAATTTTTCAGTATTTCGTTTTTTTTCTTTATTTTCTCCAATATGCTGTAATTGGAAAAGGGCAAACAATTGAATTCCTAATCTGGTAGGTAATACCAATAAAAAATATAAGTCATAAATTCCCACGGGGGGGAAGCGTTTCATATTACGAGAGATCCAAAAAATTTCAGCATTTCATTAACAGAGGTGCACCATTTATTAACAGGTGAACAGAGTTGGGTCAATCTCATTTTTCACGTCGAGAGTTTTTAACAAAATAAAAGCGAATCGGTTTCCATGCATCTTTGTGGGTATTTAACTTAACGGCTCCATTTGATATCAGTAAACGATTATTTTGTCAGTGAATCTCTTTGAAGCAACATCCTAATACACACAAAGTCGCTTCCCGCGGTCTGTCCCTATGTATGTTTCGATCTTCAAAACTACGCTACAGACTTTGATGCGGGTTTTTCAGTAGATAGAGCGATTCAAGAGGAAGGTTTATATGTATTCAACATGCATAATATAGTAGAGAAACACTGATTATTTTAGAGGTTTCTAATGTGATGTCGTGAATAAACACGTTTTTTGTGCTTACATTGCCAACACTGAACCCTACTAGATAGATCAAAAAATGTACTACAGTATTGTACACCTTCAAAAGGTCTACAAAAAAGTCTGCGATGGAATATGTCTATTTCTTAGGGATAACCCACAATAACCATTTTTCTTTCTCGAGAAATAATGACTTATTGACGAAGCTTATACAACACAGCATTAATACTTATTCAATCAAGTATATTAAATACAATGTGCATTCAATATAGATCAATAGGCCCTCTACAGCATGTAAATAAAATGGATATTTTTGAAGATATTACAGATTTGAAATGCAGGGACATCGTTGTTGCGGCGGTACCGGCCGGGGGGCGGTGGCAAATAGCGCATTGTAGGCCGCGCTTCGCCCCATAGCACTTCAGCAGCGATCGCACG
This sequence comes from Leptinotarsa lineolata, assembly GCA_015342045.1. Taxonomy (NCBI): domain Eukaryota; kingdom Metazoa; phylum Arthropoda; class Insecta; order Coleoptera; family Chrysomelidae; genus Leptinotarsa; species Leptinotarsa lineolata. Next base: position 6,575 of record WOGR01001846.1, on the reverse strand, counting down.
CATTTATATGTATATTTAATATTAGCATTGCACCCGTGCAGAGCCGGAGTGGATAGCTATTATCCAATAAGTAGATCATTCAAAACAAAATTGATTCGACAAAATCTGGAAAATGATTCAGTGTTGCTCTTCTGCAATGGATAATAACTCAGAGAAACTTCCACGCCATTAGGCTACTTCGATTTTGACGCCCGTCTAGGTACAAATGTATTTGATAGTGCACATAGCTGTCAGCAGTTGGCAACATACCGACGCCATCAACGTATACATTCCTTCTGAAGTCAGGAATGTTTTTTGGCGCATTTTCATCTGTTTTCATTTTTATAGATCACTTTCTAAAATTAATAATAAGTCACTTACGCCATAATATCAACACAGATTTTGCTAATAAAAAAATACGTGCATTTGTATTTGACCCATTTGTATTGATATATTCGTGAAAGATGGAATGTGCCTTCATTTTTGATGAGAAATGAATTCATCAAAAGTATTACCTTTATATTGCTTCTATTCTCAGGTTGGTATAGTTGGTCGAACTGGGGCAGGCAAGTCATCGATTATTGCAGCCCTCTTTCGCTTGGCTCCCACAGAGGGATCCATTTTCATTGATGGGGTGGATACAAAGAATGTAGGTCTTTCAGATTTGCGAAACAAAATTTCCATCATCCCACAAGAACCAATTTTATTCTCTGCTTCATTGAGGTACAATTTGGATCCTTTCAATGAACTCGAAGATGACCAACTTTGGGAAGTTTTGGAACAGGTACTATCAAAGGCTTTTTTTTCTTGAAATAATCAAGACTCATTTAGGTGGAACTCAAAGACGTAATAGACTCCTTGGATTTCATGGTAACTGAAGGAGGAAACAATTTCAGCTCAGGTCAAAAACAACTCATATGTCTAGCTAGAGCCATATTGAGAAACAACAAAATTCTGGTTTTAGATGAAGCAACTGCCAATGTAGATCAGAGGTGAGAAATATATTTTTTAAATACTTATGTCAAGTTAATCAGTTAACTGACTCAGTCGTATTTGTTCTTCAATACAGTTCACGAAGAATTTTTTTTCTTTTGGTCATTTTGGCAAAGTCCGACTGTCAGTTCTCCTATACATAGCATATACAGCTTGTCAAACCTCTTCCTATATTTGACAAGCTGTAGGTACTTCTGTTGAGCCTCTGCCATTATATTGAACTGAAGATATTTCGAAATATTCTTTTCGAATATTAAATTCTGATATATCAATGATGGTAATATGTAAGAAAATCGTTTCTCATAAAAGTCATATACTACTAAAAAAGTCACTTCTAAAAAATAGTTCCAAATGCACAGAATGTTGTATTTTTGGTGAAAGAAAAAATTGTTGGATGGTTTCCATATATTTTTTTCAATGTAAAGAATTTTTGAAATATTTTTTGGAAAGAAAGGTTTTGGAAGAAAACTGGAAGAAAAACCCCTCTCGAAACAATTATTTTCATATATACATTAACAATACTGATTGTCAATGGACAATGGCTACTCAGAATTGAATTTTCTGAGAGTAATATTTAGTTGTATGGCAAATGGTTTTCAACACGATTTTTTCTGAAATTCATCATCAACATCAATAATAATAGAAATTTGGAAATTCTTTATTAAATCATAAAAAATAGAGAATAAGTATTTCAGTTATTGAGGTGTCAGTATGTTCATCAGCATTAAAATTGGGACAAATTTTTTCGCTGTCAGACTGTCCACCTAGTATTCATTTCTTATTTCTCACTATCCATATCTGATGAGTTGAAATTATAGTTTTTGTCGAAGCACCCGAATGGAGTACGTGCGCAAGCCAAATAACCCGTTTTTAGCCATATTTTCACTGCTCAATTCATACTGCAGTTTTAAGAAGTCATAAATATTCTTCAATGAATATTATGTTTCTGAATATTTGTTTTTGAATTTCGAAGGAGATGCTTAAAGAAACCTTCGATTTCTGTTCAACTGTTCAACCTTTTGAACTATTTGTTTGCGCAATTTGGTTAAATTCGTGAACTACTGCGATCAAATGATCTTGATCACGATTTTCTGTGAAGGCAAACTAAAATTTTGCCAAATGCCACTTCTGAACTGGAATATACATATGGTCCAGAGTCAGAATATGTATTGGAAATCGACTACTATGATCATTAACCTGAACAGATATTTTCTTAATTTCGTAAATATAAATTGATAATCACAAATATTCGAGAACCTGTCCGAAATAACAAACATTCTGAGATAGGTAATGTCGATTAGAAAACGAAAAAAAAACTAATATACAGAATGTTGCATTTGGAAAAATTTCATGAAATTAAATCAAAGTCACATTGAAATTTCAATTAGAAATCGAAAACGAACTGATATACAGAATGTTGCGTTTGGAAAAATTGCATGAAATCAATCGAAGTTACATTACACCTCCTCATGAAAATAAATGATGATTAGGGCTGTACTCGCCACTAGGCTAGTTTATCAAGCAAAATTAAGATCTTCTGAAAAACAGCTCGATGATAGTCCCTATCACGAAAAAATCATAATATGGCATCGGCACGTTGTTGTTTGAAAAAAATGAGACCTGTGTAAGGAACGAAGGAACAATTATATACTGATTGTACACGGTGTTGCATTTGGAACTATTTTTGAAACATGGTCTTGCTGGCACCTTCCTCCATATATTGTCATGTATTCTTCTTGTATTGTTGATATTTCGAAAAAATAAGTACTCACTGACATAATTTTTTTTGTTTCATTTTCTACTAGTGCTATAGTCATTACATCTTCAACTCTCCAATGCTGAGAGAGTATATGTATGTGTCCGTTAATATCTACCGATGATTATCCCACTTCATTGATTCCACATGATAATGTTTGTTTCAGAACTGATTTGTTGATTCAAAAAACGATCAGAGAAAAGTTCCATAATTGTACCGTCCTCACCATAGCCCACAGATTGAATACAATTATGGATGCCGATGAGGTTCTCGTAATGAGTTTTGGAAACATCTTAGAATTTGATCATCCACATAAGTTAATTCAAAGAGCAGATGGTCATTTCCGTGAGATGGTATCAGAAACTGGTCCAGTTGTAGCATCACAACTGAAAGATATTGCTTTCGAAGCTTACAGGAACCAAGAAACTGTGGAGCAAAACACAAAAGTCTGATGAGAAAAGGCAGTATTTTATTACCTGATAAACAACTATATATAGTTTTTCTAATAAAAATTATCATAGATGTATGAATTGAGAAACTATTATATTTTTTTGGACCGATACTTCCACCACAAAATCATTGTCATCATAAAATGTTCTTGAAAAAGTTTTTACAGTAAGATAATGAGATTCCGATACAAAAAATGAATTTTTCGTAGCACTGAAAAAATTTTATATTGAACTGAAACCTCTGTCACTGTTTCCAAATACCAGAACTGAAAGACTTTTATCAACGCGCGTTTCAATTTGGAGTCTTAAGAAGATGAAAACCACTCTTTTTCGTTTCAGATTCATATATTTCTAAATAAAATCTAAAATTTCAGCCCAATCACGTTCAAAGTAATTGAAAAATTCAATAATGAAATAAAAATGACTTTATACAGATTTCTATCCATGAAATCTTATATAGTGGATCCATTGCTCAAATGTCGCATATTTTTGACGTTGGCATTTCATTAATGAGGTAGCATTTTCTTCTTTATATTCATGAAAATCAATAAAATGATTTTAATTATTTATTTTTGATTAGGATATATCAATAAAGCAACGTGCTCAAATTTCACTGAACGGTAGGAGAAAAAATTATTCAGAGTTCAACTGTCATACAAAGTATGTTCGATATGTACATAGGTGGCGCTATCGCCATAATGAGTGGTATTCTATTTTGAGCTTACAATTATGACACACCATCTCTCAAAATACAGATTAACAAATTACAACTTGTGATGCAATGTTTGGAACCTTTGGTAAAGTAATGAATATTACTGGAGTTCTATCCCAACACCAATTCGTTATTTTCAACACCTCGATACTTATTTCAATCAACAAGTGATTATCTTCAACAAGAAGATTGAACTTTCTCGTGAAGATGATCACTTGATGATTGAAACATTTGTCGAGGTGCAAAGTAAGTAGAAATTTGGGTTCGAACGCATGCTGAAGCGATCAGTTTGTCACATGGACGTAGAAAAATAAATGGACTCGACTTCAACACAGAATGTTTTGAAGCCGCTCGGTTCGGTGGCGAGCGGGTTACGGGGAAGGAGGAATCTTGCGATAGACTGTGACATACCCTCCAACGACAGTGGCGCACGCAATAAATTCAATATGGGCAATGTAAACGAAAATATGCAAAATGTTATATACTTATGAAAACTTCAGAGATCTATTCATCAATTATTGTTAGCGATTATAGATATTTCCGATATCAATTACAGGAAAACTTCATTGAATTCGAAATAAATATAATTACTCGAAAATGTCGGTTCTTTTAAAAAACTGTTGAAAATTGATAAATAAAAAATGAGGAAAAAGGAACAATGTTTTGAATTGAGTATTTTGATCTATTTTAGTTCTATCATATTGAAGGTACAAAATGACAATCACAAAACGGTATTTCTTTATAATTTTAAGAGTAGATGGGTTACTAAAGTAATTAGTAAGAAGATAATATTCACCTTTTGATTGAATTTACAATTTGACTGTCTAATTTTCTTTAACCCACCACAATTTTGTCGTAGCAGACTTTCTCTCTCTAACAACGAAAATCATCAAAAATGTCATTGCCTCTCTTTGAAATCAAAACTAATTGTTAGATTTTACATCAACTATTATTTTTGTGCTATCACCAGATATATTTTGCCACTAAACTGGAATCTCGCACTCTACATACATTTTGCTAACCAAGTTAGCGCTAACTTGGTTAGTGAAACGGGCGTCGAGTGCGTGATTCCAGTTTGCTGTTTGGGTTTTCATCTTCTCCGAAGTTTCTAAGAGTTTTGATTTCGAAACAAAACAGTTTTTGTCAATATACTCCTAACTCGTTTTGTTGATGAATCTAATTTAGAGGATGTTTCATGATGAATTCTAATGTTGAAATATTTATTCAAAATCAGTTTCAATAGCTGCAATGAATGACCACCAATGGCATCTTCATCATACAAGTGATCACCAAAATAATCATATATTTTTGGTGGCATGTTTTTCAGAGTATTATTCACCAAAACATTCATTAGGTTTTTTATTCTATTACTGAATATGTTGTTAGTTTTATGGAAAAATCTAAAATACTTTTCAGCAACAACACAAACTTCTACTACTAACTTTGATGCTTTAGTGAGGTTTCGATATTCCTTTCTTATAAGCAGTGTAGAGGTAGTCTCATCATTTTCATCAAATAAAAGTGACTTACATCTAAAACATGAAACAATATTTTCCAGGCTCCTCGACACATAACCCGCCATATAACAGACAATATCATTAACATAATCTGTTAAACACCAAGCAGAAGAATGGAGAAAATCCAACGCTCGTATGTCTTCACTCAGTTTATTCTCAAATATTGCTTGGTCAGTAGTCGAAGAAAGATCTTCCCCATTCTCACTGATGGTAACTCGACCACTGTTACAAAATAATATCGAGGTTGCATCTAAGTTCAAAGAATTTCCCGTATCTCCAGCTTTTATTTCTGAATGAACTATCAACCTTTTATAAGCTGCCTCAAATTGTCTAGCAGTTGGATTGTTATTGAATCCCCCACGACTTCTAACTGCTCCAAAGAACAATTCAACATGATCCTGGGATAATGTATAAGTTAGAATATATTTCAGTTTTCCAGATTCGACATAAGATTTGTAAAGGCCTTTGAGGCTCTCTATACAAATAAGAAATCCCAAAAAACCAGTTTTTCTCTTTGATTTCAATACCTCAACTCTTCCTGTAGACAGATGCAATATATATTCCTTAATAATGTCAAGATATTCGAAAAATTGCTTACTCGTTACAGGAGACAAAGGTTTTTCATAATTATATTTAGCAATTCTATTTTTTGCATTGAAAATGTCGAATAAATCATTGAAGTAACGGGCGAACAATGCAGTTGCTTCCGCTCCTTGGAATTCAGGCAGTAATAAATCTTTACATAGATATATCAAAGAATCTGCTACACTTTTACTTAGCGTTTGTGTGGCGATTTTGACTTTCATTTTTTCTCTAGTCCACAGTATGTGACGTTTTCGCAGTTTTGTTGCAGCATGTAACCCCTCATTATATTGAATGTTAACTAATTTGTCAAAATAATCCCAACTCACTTGATTTTTATCAAAGTCTTGCAAGTTCTTATAAGATCCCAAACAATTTCTTACCAATTTCATCATATGACATGGATCTAGAAATAAATATACATTTTCCTTCGTAACAAGATGATTAAAATGAGTTTTCATTGGTGAAACATTGAAATCTGCTCCCAGATGCTGCAGTACCATCAAATGTTATAGAGGACACAATTACCCCAGTTTCATCAACCAACTCTAAACATTTCTTAACAAGACCAGCTTTGTCAGATCCAG
>WOGR01001845.1:5655-18798 GCA_015342045.1 Leptinotarsa lineolata | reverse complement strand
CTTATAACATTGAAACGATACTAATCGTATAAGTTTTGTGGGAGGTATGTTTATGAAACTACATTGTTACAGAGCTCTGAAGAAGAATTTAATTAAATTCAAAACGTTGACAAGAAAACAATTGTTCCTTTAAGAAAAAATTGATCCTGTAACCTAACCAACCTTTCTTCAGAAAAATTCGAAATGTTCATTTCAATTTTTTGTTATACTTCATTTCGTCCAAAATAGAGAACTTGTATTACTACTACCATTTATCTCTTTGCAAGAAATATTTTTTTAATGTTTGTAATGAAATTACATTAAATTCAATAATGAACTCATTGAAAATACTAAAAAATTGGACAGCAATATTCGGTTGACTTGGTTAAAAACAGAACTAATGTCAAAAATAATTAACAAAACCAATTAGTACAAATTGCAAGAACGCCAATTCGTAAAGAAAGCAGATTACTGTGACCCGACATGAATTGATAATGGGTAACGATAAGTGAAATGACAATTATAAAAATGAGAAAGTGAAATGAAAATACCGTTATAAATCACGCCCTAAGAAAAATAACGCCGGCCGCCACTGGTAGCCATGAACCAACTGTGACGTGGCTAAGAGCGCGCTCAGTCCGAATGACGTTTCGCGAATCTTCGATATTCGTAGACATTCTAGATGTGACGTTACCGTTACCTTCGCTTTGATGAAATTCCAAGGAACATTCCACCACCTTCGATTGCCAAATATAAGCGCCAATCACTCGCCTATCAGGACAGCCAAGTGAAAGTGACAGTGCGGTACGCGGAGCGGTCTAATAAGGTGATAGACATTCGAATAATAGTTGAAGTTTCAGTTGAAGTGTTATGGAAGTGAAACAAAGTTCAGTTTGATTATTGTTCAGTGTAGTCAATTATTATTGAACCCACGAGTAAAAACGTAACAATAGAGAAAAATGAAATAATCAAGATGAATGATGGAGAAAATCAAAACAAAATTAAAATAAAGAAACTATTTCAAACCAAGTTAGTTCACGACTTTTCGATAATTAGGATCGATTAATAATTAGACTTTTCCTGATAGTTGAGACTAATTATAGGTCACTTGGGTGCTTTCACCTGTCCCCATTGGGTTCAGTACAACGAAGAGTGTTTTCCAGATTGATTGAGAGTTCCAAAAATTATTATAAAATATCTCCAGCGATTCAAATCCAATGTTGATCGCTACTTTTATGGAGGCACCGCTTTCAGAACGCCTTAGAGATTTTCCTATAGTGCTTGTGTTTTGTCCGTAAAAAAATCAAAAATTATTCGATCCCGCGTTTTCTATAAAAATAGTTCAACACACATTGTATTTCTTTCTCTGGCAGTTTTGTGATTTTATCAAAAATTAGTTTTTCGCCAATCTTTCATTGTTGATTGTTTTTTAGTCATAATTTGCATAATCTTAAAAATGAGTGGACGAGTTTGCAAATTTTTCGATAATCAACATACTTTGGACACATCAATTGAACATATCAAAAATATCAACTGTTCTATTAATTCAATTTAGTAGACTCATCAAAAGTTATTTTATTGAATGAATTTTCAACGAAAAATTGAAGAATTTTCTCAAAATATTTTGAATTTCCACAGAAATGAATTTAAATATTGAAAATTTGGAAGAAACTCAGGAGATTTACAAAAATTTCCAATATTTTTTTTATATTATCAATAGTTCAAAAGTGAGTCAAATATCAATATCGAAAAAATATCAAAAAGTGTTCATTTTTTTGTAGAACTTGTAGAAGTTCTATAATTATATTTGTTCACATAGATATGGAGAGAATAGCTTTTGTGTGATTTTAATGACAGGTACCCTGCAGTTTTGCCAGACCTACCTCCACTTTGGTTTCAGATATTAGCTTCATTTTTACGATATTGTAGCTGGTGATAAGTCACCCAAATTCTGCAATGTATTCAAAGATATAATAATGCGATAATTTTCAAACGCTGTCTATTAAAAAATAAAATGAATATTCATTTTTCTCCATAAATATTTATTTATTAATCAATTTCTATCTTGTCCCCTTCAAAGTTGTCCCCCTCAGATATAATACACTTGTGACAGTGTTTCTTTGAATCTTAGAAACAGTTCTGATATATACTTTTTGGTATTATCCTTGAGCTCTTTCAACTATTCGGTTTTTATCTTCTTAATCGTCGCTTAACGCCGTACTTTCATAGATCTCTTCAATTTTGGAAACAGGAAAATGTCGCAGGGGGGCAAATCTGGAGAATACGATGTCTGAGGCATGATTACGATGTTTTTTTTGGCAAAAAAATCACGAACAAGCAATGACAAGTGGGCATGTGCATTATCGTGATGCAGAATATATCTGATGGAATTGCCCGATACTTGATGATAACCCATAATATATACAAGTATGAACACGCCTGAGGAAGCTTTTCTATAGTGAAACACATGTTTCTGTTCAGTGAACTGTTCAGTGAAAATCTCCCAATGAATTGTTACTTGAATATAACACTTCATATCTAGATATTGCTAGTTACTTTACAAAGTTTCAATCTTGTCTTTAGGACATCACACAATTTTTTACATACGTTTCAAAAAGTATAACTTATAATCATAACGTACACTCTGAACTGTATAAACATTGAGTGCAACAAATACTACCTTCCAAGAAATTGGTGCAAAGTTTATGTCGCTGCCTCCTACTATTCCACGTGTATTACAATAAACCCCTACGAAAAATAAACCTCTCGACTTTCCCGAGAACAGCGTACGAATAAACCACCTCGTCTTATGGAAATACATGTCGAGCGGTTATCTTAACAGCAGAGACGTGTCTGTTCCTGCCTCTTTGAATATTCCAAGCTTGTCGGGCCTCGACGGTGCTTTCTGCAACTCCGAGTGCCGGGCTCTTTACTCTAATTGCTCATATCTGAACATTATCATAGTAATTGGCCTCTTAGTCTACGACATCCTGTCGACTAGAAGCAAGGACGAAAATGGTTGGCGTACGTGTATCCTTCCTGAGCGGAGGTGGGCCTGAATTTATGGGAGGAGTCGCGGAATGTACCTGAGGAAGCGGTGGTTTGACTCACTGTTATATATTTTACTGCATTCGTAATATGAACTTATCAGGACTGGCAGCACCCGATTCATCACAATTATTTTGAGTTGAATAAATCAACAAGTTCATTTCTTCTTACAAGAATGTATCTGCTTTTTATTTCCGTCAAATATCACGATTAGCTAAGAATTGGGAAGAATATACTTCGAATAAAAGCAAAAATATTAAATTCAATAAATTCATACCTATGTGGCCTCAGATACGAAGAATCTCTTGCTGGATAATTAAGAAAATTCATCATCAGGAGATGATTAAGTCTCAAGCATATCCTGATGATGTTCAACAAAATCAAAAAACTGGAGCTAAGAACTCAAATATATTATTAAGATACATTAAGAATAAGAGTATCTCCCAGCAGATAGCCCTGGGGCACACTCTGATCAACTTTTCTATACTAAGACGATTTATTATCGAAAAACACTGACTGCATTCTATTACTGAGATGAAATTTGGAAAAAAACGTATGCGTCTCGGGACGTTGTATATAGGGCTATTCAAATTCTGTACATGGGGATCTCGTAAACGATAAGAGATAGAGCGTCGGTTAAATTGTGGCAAAGTTGCGTATATTAGAGATCTATTCAATGATGTGAAAAAATCGTATATAGCTCTTTTGGTTCTGGAGATTTACAGGAAAAACCAAATAATCCCAAATTATTTTTTTGCCTGTATCTTCTTTATTCGCAGACATATTGGAAATCTGTCCACATTTTGTTTTTGGCACTTGATGTGGGCTATCAGAATATATCCATTAATCTTTCATACAGGGTGTCCTCTGACTTGGGCCACCCCATCTTTGAATTTTTAAATACGGACCTGTATTTTTTGTTATAGTTTTTGGATCGTTGACGACCTCGTCATACTGAAAAATTGAATTACATTTTATATTTCATGATGTTTCGGTAATATTTTATTATAATTGGGTGAATCTTTTAAATTACGGTAGAAATTGGTTGACTGAGTTAAATGAGAACACAATAGAAACTTTCACGTCTCCCTGTATACCGTAGAATTTTTCGAGTTTTTTTCTTCTTCTTCCATTTTTAGGTACCTACTCATATTTTTCACATTGCCATTGCTCTGAGCGTTTTCTACAATTAACTTCGAATAAGAAAACCTTTTATGATTATCTACAACAAAAATATATTATATGTGTTTAGATAAGCAAAAATAGAAATGATAGCAATAATAACATCCGAAACGAACACTATAATTGTAATGAAAATTGGAAGGAAGTAGTTTATATACACAAAAAAATTAATGGCGCAATAAATGTTCGAATTGGTGTTCTTCCATTTCTAGACATTTTTGAATTCGTTATTACCCTCAATAAACACTCCATTGTTGTAGTGTTGCGAAAGAATTGAAAATCCTGTTTCTCAAGTCTTCCATATTTTATATCTCACTGCTAACGTAAATCCTATTTTTCAATATTCCCCATAGAAAATAATCGAAGATATTGAGATCTGGTGATCTTGCAAATCATCTTATTTGCTATCCATCTGTCAACAGGTCGAATGGAAGCAATACTCACGTTTTCCTAAGCTTCATAAGTGATTCTTGAAGATAGAAAGATAATAACACCACATTTTGCCTAGTTACTATAATAGTTACCTATAAGTTGCCGATGTCTTTAGTTACCATATTTAATACCGATGAAATCAGTAGACTATGAGAACAATTTTCGATATTTTTCCGAAATTTGTCATATTTATTGTGTATCTTTGAGTTTATTGGTGTAAAAATGATGTTTTACGCTGAAGAAAAACGGGACATGATGAAAATTTATTATGAAAACCATAGAAACAGTTATGCTTCAGCCCAACGGTATATAGAAATTCATTATCGATTCGAACGAAACATGATTCAAATTTCATAATTTTGATAAATATCTTGCCCAGAAAATACCAGCATTGGCCTGTTACCAAAAAAAGAAATAAATACACCTCTAAAAATTCATCTCTGTTCAATAGTTACATGTAATAATTCTTCACGGCGACAATCACCGCTGATACCCAAAATTAAGACAACCTGCAAATAAAAAATATAACATGTTGTTTGTTGTTCGCTTCAGCTTAGTTCGAGGAAGGATATACTGCAAGGAATTCGAATTTTAATTATGGAATATCATCGACTCTATGTTGATGATGGCCATTACCTTGCATTGACGAGTGGTCAAATAGCCCAAAACCGGTCTGCAAGTGTGCCCGTTCAATAACTGAAAATCGATTCCGGCAGTTGTATCGCCAACAGCATATGCAGGAAATATTTCAGTGAAGATTCCTGCACTGACACCTGTCGGATATAATCCAACGCCATTCGTGGTATTAGCTAGGGGAGAAGTTATTTCCTGATAGGTTTCAGTCCATCAACCTACAGTATTGGGAGTTTGAGACTAGCCCGAACAAATTATTCCTTTATATGATTTTATTGAAATTACTACTCATCTTACAAAATTATGATTATATCTATACCTTATAAAGTGAATTTGTTTCTTTTTTTCTGATTGATTCGGCCGTTACTTGATGAAGATCCATAGTAATCTGGGTGACTACATCTAATTCCATACGAAATACTGATGAGAAGTTTTTGAATGCAATTTCAACGATGTTGCAAAACTTGACTGTCACAGTTCAAAATAGGTTCCCATTTTATTATTTTCACGCAAATATAGAACAACCTATTTGAAATGAAAATTTTTAATAGAACCAATTCTTTGATTGACACCATACAACTTCGAAATGCAATGCCCAATTTTTCCCTTTTTTCCCATAAGGACCACCACCCCATTTCTAATATCGGAAAGCGACCCATATAATAACCATAATCTAAAGAGAATGGCCCTCTGCAGCCCATTCGAAGTAATTCAAAGATGTTTTTGAACGCGCTAGTTCGAGCAATAAACGCTTTATGGCTAATTGTCATTGGTTTATGACTCAATATGGCGACCGGTCTAGTTTAAACATGATTGGCCTCTGGGGAGATGAGGCTCGTCGTAAAACAATTTCTGTGCGGTGACATAAAATCTAAGCGGATGTCGTCGCAAAAGTGGAATCGTAAAAACTAATTCATTTCCGAAGGAGTCGGGATGTTTTCTGTCTATGCGTCGTTAGATTTTATCTGCTCTCTCACCTATTCGAGAGTATGAGCTTGACTTCGTTGAAAAATCGACGAGAGTTTTTTCAATTTCGTTTTTCCCAGTAGGTAGCACTAATGTTTTAAAAAGTATTACTGAATAATCTGCAGAGGGTACAAATTTATAATTAGTTGCGTATCACAGCAAAATAGACTAGGTCCATGGCCGCATCGCCTCTGAGATTGAATATAATCTATCAGGTCGAAATTTTTCCAAACAGGAATCACATAAAATATTCGAACTGTTATAATCACGTAATAAACTTTTACAATAATGAATCTGATTCCAACATTATTTGTAGAAATGAAAATAAACCCAAATTTTATCTTTTCACAGCAGTAGTTCTCTAAAATATTTTATCATCAAAAAGTAATTCTTTTAGAATTAGAAATGATCAAAGTGAACAAAAAAATTGTATAATTAAAATTTCAAAAGAAAAATTGTTCGCAGTACAATCACATATGTATAAATGGAGAAGATGCGAACATCATTTATAATCCAGTCATTTGGTCAAAAAAAGTTTAATTTTGTACATAAATGCTTTTCTCGTCAAATGCGTCGAAAAGGAGATATTGCAAAAAACTGTTATTAGGTGGCAAAGATGAAATTCGAAAAGAGCATACCGAAATCCATAAAATAACTAATTTTCAAAACTTCCGGAAAAATTTTCCAGGTAAAACTACCAAATATATCAAAAGCAGTAGTTGGTAGGATGGAAAAAAATCACATCGGAATTTCTTAAGACTGCAAAGAATGAAAAAAAAAATCAGAAAATTCTTCAAATGTCAGAAGAAAAGTGGTCAGAATTGAATCCCTAGAACCTTTGTATATAGACTAAGCTAGTACTAAAACACAATGTTACAGAATACTGTGACTAAAATGTAACAAACCAAACTTTGTATAGTCTTTGTATATAGACTATACTATGTACAAAGGTATAGTCTATATAGAAAGGATTAAATATTAGCAGGAAATGGAGTAGGAATAATTGATGGAAAATACTTTTTCTCCATTTTCAGAGATGGCGCCATATACAATAACTCGATCACGATATTGCGACGTACTGTCAACATTAATAAAGTGATTGGTCCTGAATTTTAATTCAATAATGACCTCTACGTTCCTACTGTTTTTACTGCGAAAAGTATCGACTGTACAAGGTGTTTCAAATTCGATCCTCACCATTGGGATCTCGGAAACAAAGTAGTTTGATGTGGTTGTCGTCATTCGGGATACAAGTTTAAATACATTTCCGATGTCCCACCACTGTTTCTATCGTATATGTAATAAATATCACTTTTTTCTTCATTCGTGAAAGCCATTTTTTGCCCAAAATTCAATGATTTGTACAATAATGAAATGTCATTGAGTTTAACAAATTGAAAGTCAAATTTAAAAACTTCACAGTCAAAGCCTTTTATGATAAGAATTATTTTTTTTCAATATCTTCAATTTTTCGGAAAAGAATGATAAAAATTATGATACATCATTGAGAAAGTAAAATCTAGTTCTATTCTAAACAAAAAGGATCCAATGAAGCGCATATAACGGTGGCCGGAAGACGAAACGTCGAATAGCAAACCTGAAAACACCATTATGTAGCAGGGAAAAGGTGGCAATGTGCAAGTGCAATTTGTTTTCGAATCCTTCGAAAAATTAAGCCAGAAAAAACAAAAACCATTTTCCGAAACTTCTGTTTTTTCCGGATATCTCTGGATATACTTTAAATAAGGATAAAGTCAGTCACGTCAAAAGTGAAATAAAGAGAAACTTCAATGAAGGTAACATCATAAATTTGAAAATTCCTTGATTTATGAACAATGGGAAAATGTTTACAGAATTACAGATTTTAATGAAGCTTTCAACTATTTTTATGAAATTTCACTAGAACATTTCAATTAAAATTTTCCTTAAAAAAATATTTTATTACAAGGACAATAATGCGGTGTTTTGACTTTAATATCAGTTTATATATTTTTTTATTATGTATATGTGTTCAAAAATAAATCAATATTTAGAACAAATCTAAAACTTCACGAAGATGATACTAGAACCAAGAACCACTTTCACTTGGCATCAGCAAGATTCAAAGTAACATCATATGGACCAGAATACATAGGTCCAAAGATATATAATCACCTTCCAGATTATTTAAAGGCCTTAAATAGTTTCCCTCTGTTCAAAAAATCATTGAAAAAATATTTACTAGAAAAATGAAATGAAATGAAATAAAGAATTATTATTATTATTACACTCGGAATTTCAGAACTTTTTCAACGGTATATTGTTAGTCAAGTAAATGCCCAACTTTGCCCCAATTTAACCATCTTCGTATGTGTCATAGTTTCCGAGATCTCAATGGTGAGGCTCGAATTTGAAAGACCCTGTATACTTATGTTGTGCATTAGTTGAAGTTTTAAATGTTACCTATAGTAGGTATTTGAATTATTTGATAGTTACCATGGAAGACAAAACTGAATGATGCAAATCAGTAACTACCATTCAAACATAAATTCCTAGCTTTCATACAGAACCTTATGTACCTAATTCAATCACTCGCATTTATTAACGCCAGTGGATGAGTAAAAATCATTTTTACTCTTACTGGGAACTCAACTTTGAACTTGAAAATAGTGGAATAGAAAATAATCTTGGATTAAAACCAAATATTATTATATATCACAATTCATCCTTTTGTGCACTACAAAGGTTATTTCAAAATATTTCTTCCTCAAATTAAATTGAAAAATTTGTTTTTGACAATTATTATTCTTATTTCTTAGATTAGGTATTCCATCGATTTCCATATTTACATCATACCAAAACATATTTCGTGTGAAACTTATGTTTATGTCTATTGTATTTTGAATTTTTCAATTGTAAATTTGTAAATAAAACAACTTCGCTGAAGTGAAGCATAGAAACTGCAATGTTTTTTAATATATATCTCATCGAACTTTGGTTTTGCTTCATCATTCAATTTGGCTCTAATATTTCAGATAGGTAGACAGTAAACTTCCCTGTAGTAAATAGTATTCGAAGTTGCACTAAGTTACGTTTACAAGCGTTGAAATTTTTGTTATTCAATTTCACAATTTCAAATTTCATAGTGCCTGAAAATAGATTCGTGTAGTAGCAGAGATCTGTAGGAGATGAGAAGAATGATATAATTTGATGAATGATTCGAGATCTACATTTCTCAAAGTTTACTGACACTTTGCTAAATTACCTTTGAAAAACTTTTAGACTCTGATAATGTAGTTTCTAATTTTTTTGACACTGAGTAAAAATTATAATTGACTGAAAATTATTTTAGTTCTTTGTTTAAATTTACCGTATATGAAAATATAAGGAGTATATGAAGGAGTTTTTCCTCATAGTCTTTTGTTTTTACAATCTCAATAGGAAGAGTTGACCTGCAAAATTCATTACATCTTGGGTCGAATATCTAACGTATTATTCGTTTATTGGAAAATAAAAAGTCCTGCACTATTGCTCCTACTTTCCCATGAATGCAAATTTTATAATAAAATGTAGAATAATAAATAGAATAAGATTATGTATATCATCAGTTATTTATTATTGAAACATATTTTAAGTTGTAGAACATGATTAAGGTTGAATTGTCATCAACTCAGTCGAAAAATGTAATCAAACGTTGAATCATTTACTCCAATATCAAAAATAACCTATGGGGTAAAATTTTCAGATTATATTTAAATTTTTTTAGAAATGCTCCCAATATTGGAGATTATTTCATATTATGTGTAACTATGCATATTATTTTGATAGGTACTTACATGTCGTTTAAGAAATGGCTAAATAAGTCAAACTTTTTTCTTCAATTGAACGTATCTCTAGAGTCTTAATTATTTTCGGAGGTGTATTTTACTTCAAACTCATGAATGATCGAAACTAAAAAAAAGATTAGGCAAAAACAAGCAGCATTCAGCAAATGAAAACTCTTTTCTCTAACTAGAAATAAAGCACTGTTTCTCAACGCTCCGCACACCTAACCTAACCAAATTAGCATCATCAGGAGATGTCTAAAGTCTGAAGTAAAAATAGTTTTTAGCCAGATGAAACAGATAAAAAACACTTTGTGATAAAACTATAATGTTTTGTAAAATAATTTGACATGACAATCAGTAGTTGAAACCTTATATCCGCTTCATCATTTTTTTGCTACACAAAAGAGATGTCTAGAATTTGGTAACCAATGAAAATGAAATTTTTATGATATATAATAATTTTTTTGGGAAAGAAAGTTTTTGGCTTTCTACTACTCCATCTTGATACAAAAACTTTCTTTCCCAGAAAATGAATCACTCCTAAAAAAAATTACCTATTCAATTCAAATAATTATTTCAACATTTGATATATCCGGTATGGTCTAGTGGCTAGGATACCTGGCTCTCACCCAGGAGGCTCGGGTTCGATTCCCGGTACCGGAATTTTTTAAACTTTTTTCCAAAACTTCGTCTATTTATAATTTTTGTTTTTTAAGTGTATTTTCAAAATTTTGAGAAAATATTGGATTTATTTATCTAGTCCCGATATCCATTGAAGACTTGAAAAAGAAAGCTCTCTACGCCATCTGTACACATACTGAGTAACTTCCATTCTGTCCAGAAAGATTTTCTGTAAATAGCAGAAAACCGACCAGGTAAAATATTCGATATGTTTCATTTGAAATTTTCACAAAGCATCCATTGTTTGTTTGTTATTTTTATATAGCAACGCATCCACTGTTATAAGTGTTATGGCGTGGTTTGAAGCTTTAAACAAATTTTCAATGCTAAAAAACCTCATTGGATGTCGCGTTTTTATTGTATTTTAATTTCGGAATTAGGTAGAAAAGTAAAACAATTAATTTCAATAT
This sequence comes from Leptinotarsa lineolata, assembly GCA_015342045.1. Lineage (NCBI taxonomy): Eukaryota > Metazoa > Arthropoda > Insecta > Coleoptera > Chrysomelidae > Leptinotarsa > Leptinotarsa lineolata. The sequence continues at coordinate 7,661 of WOGR01001845.1, read as the reverse complement.
AATCTGGAAAAATGTTCACAAATTATGCTTCAATATAATTTAATAATTCATTAGCTGAAAATTATACTCAGTGATACTGAGATAATATTTTGATAGCATTGCGCCATCTAGATGATGGAAAAGTAAGTTAAGGAGTATATTTCAAACAGATTTCTGTATGGAGAAGAAAGCACTAATTCTACGATTCCCTAATTCGAAGGAAGATGCCGCAGAGGTGTAAAATTTTTCAATTTCTCCTGGTTTCACATTTATATTAAAAAATTGAAAATATTGTTGAGGTATATCGAATACATACACATATCTTAATGGATAATTCTTAACTTCAAATAAATAAAAACTACGTTTCTCATTTGAAAATCACTTAAGTCATTTTATTCAATTGAAATTCGATACCAAATCTTTTATTTATTCAGAGATTTTTTTTTCAAATGGCGACAATGAAATTTGCAGAGTTGCCAAAATAATTGTTCATGATATCCAATATTGAGTGACAATTCTCCTTTTTTGAACAAAATTGGGAACAAAGTAACAGTAGTGCTTATGTTTTCGACTCTACAGAAGATATACAGAAAGTTTTTTGATCTTCACAAACTTTATTGTCAAAAATATATCACATGTTTCGCTAACACAGTGGCTTTTTCCTAGTCAGAAATCAGAAAAATATACAGGAAGTATAATCAAATATACAGGAAGTATAATCATTTCTTAATAATTTGCATATAAACAAATTATGAAAAAAATATTTTGCTTTGTGTCAAGTAATAAATGTGCAATACATTCAATCGGATAAAACTTCTTCAGATTTTCTGATTCCAGTATTATATAATGGTGACTATTTTTACTGATCATCATATTCTTTTTCCTGGGTATATTCTTCATGAAAAAGCATTCAAATCGGAAATCCAGTCCTGTAGCAGAATATTACGTGATAAATCAGTTTCTAAACCAACCATTGTAGAAAAAAGTTTGTTGCAACCTGCAACCTCAGGTACGTATACAGTATGAAGTATGAGGTATGAAAATTAATACAGAAAAAATACGAACGTACTTACACCATATAGAAAAATTTTTCAGTTTGAATTAAAAGCTGTACGAATTGAGAAAATATCTTGTTGTCTTGTTGAAGCTGCATCTATAGAATTAGTTGTCATTTATTCAGTCTGTTTTGCCAAATCTCCATGGACGGATATATCTAGCATTCAACAACACGTGAAAATAATAAAATGGTTTCATCAAAATGGGTGTTCTGTTCAGGCAACTTACCGCGTGTACCGCGGAAAAGGAAAATGTTATTGTATTCGAAGTGTACTATGACGATGTAATAATAAATATTCGATAAAACGTTTGGTGTCAACATGGCCACCATCAACTTTTTTAAAAAAAACGGACCTGTCTTTTTTATTACAGATATTGATAAAGCGATAAATTCACAATCCAAGGGTATATCATATTTGATATTTTTATAGCGTTTCATTTGAAATAACAATTATCATCAGTGTCAAAAACCAAACAGAAAAACAATTTATTTTATCATGAACTTTTGGGAAAAATACGAAAAATCAAAGCAATATTAAATGCTCGAATTGACGACCTCTTGAATGCACATAAGTTGTCAGTCCCGACAATTTCTGTGGCAATTTTATAGCATGATAGGTGTAATACTAATACATGCATCTCTTATTTTTTGTTTGAGATGGTCGATATCTGTACTTGGTGTTGAAAAAACTTTATCCTTTAAGTATCCCCAACCAAAAAAAAACTGAAGGAGTAAGATCTGGGGATCGAGCTGGCCAGTTAATTGGCCCATTGTTTTCAATCCATTTTCTTGGGAATATTGCATCTAAATGTTCCCTTGCCATTGCTGCATCATGGGGAGGAGCGCCGTCCTGTTTGAAATATTTCATGGCGGATATTCAGTGGCAATTCATCTAAGTAGCCATCGAATTCATTGAATTGAAAATGAAAATACATTTCACTATTCAAATGATCATCGTAAAAAAAGGGCC
>WOGR01001844.1:0-18798 GCA_015342045.1 Leptinotarsa lineolata | reverse complement strand
TCAATTCAAAAAAACGAGCAAGAAAACCACGTCAGTTTCTGTTCGAAACAGTTTATCTCGAAAACGATTCAGAATAGAAATAGTATTATTTGTACAGAGTCAATCTAAAATTGGATGTAGAGCTCAAAAATGTTGAAATATACAGGGTGTTCTATTTGAAAAAATTGAGTTCCACTAATTTTTTCATGAGATCACAGTATCTGCATTTTTTGTGAAGACCCTGTATAAGGAAAATGAAAATATGACTCGGAGTGAAGATCCTCATAGTATCAATTCACTCCATCTCAAATTTGATCGTTTTAGTGCAAGAGAGTTCAAGAGTATCAGCATTTATAAAAGTTCATGTTTGGTAAAAAAAAATATCGAAATTAATTTATATCTTCTAAACGGTAATAGATAGGTATAGAGAAATGGTATATGAATTTATTGATAAAGTGATAGTGAATCATAATATGATATTATGTAGGGGGTGTTCCATTTGAAAAATCAAAGGAGCCGCTACTTTATTGTAGAAGCAACAACGCCGCTTCGTCTGAAATATTTTAGGCGTGTAGGTCATATAGATTAATGCATACTGTGGAATTTTCAGGTTGATCCGTTGAATAGTTTGTCAGAAACGGCTAAATGACGCTCATTATGAAAAGCCCTGTACAGATGATGTTTTTGTGATATTAAAATTCACGTATAAGTTAGAAAATTAAGGAAAACTTCCATTTCTTGACGTTTTGGTAATGAGGAGTCAATGTGGTGAGCTAGAATAACTATGTATTCAAGAATGAAATGAGTACTTCGGGTATTATCCTGACAGTTCACATCACTGTGGACAGCACAAACTTGTTAGGTTGAATTTTCTAGTCTTCTGTCGTTTTCTCTCAAACATGAGAGGTTCACAAAAAAATGAAAATATAGGAAAAAGCAATCAGTGATAGTTTCTCGATATTATAAGGCATAAAAAGTTTAGGATGAGAGTGAACGAAATCTCAACTTTCAGAAACGACGAAAACCAAGGTAAATTCATCTCAGGTCCATACCACCAATACACGAAGAAATTTGAAAAGATTTTCAGGTTTGAAGGTGGTATCTACAGAGTCTTTTAGGAAATCTAAAGGACAAAGTTGAGAATTCGGAAAAGTCCGGAATTCATGAAATTGAATGTAAGGACTGCAATGCAAAATATTGTGGACAGACTGAAAGGAACACTTAGCACACCTTAAATATGGAAGACCAGAAAAATCAGCAGTCACCCATGTTTTGCAACAAAACCATTCCATAGATTTTAGTTTATTGAGATTAGTAGAAAAGTTAACAGAATAGGCATCCAGATGCCCAGAAACGAGTGAATATAATGATATTATAAATAACGATGATGGACCAATAGTATACTATACAGCTTGTTGAAATAATATTTTATTCATTCATTTACCTGACTATTAGATAAGGCAACATTGTAAAATCAATTTGAGACTAGTAGATGAGGCTACATTGTAAAATTGATTTATGACAATTAAGACGCAGGTACCTAGCAGGTATCTATGGTACAACTGAGAACAACATTGTATCTAGATTTAGTTCAATCTTCCTCTTGAAAATGATCATTTTGTCTTCGAAACACGTGTCGAGGTGTTGAAAATAACAATTTGGTGTTGAAATAAAACTCTAGTATCTACTATTCATTACTATATCAAAGGTTCCAAACAGTGCATCACAAGTAGTGGTAAAATATTACTGGTAAACGCCAGATGTTTATGAAATGATTTCGTTAATTTGAAATTTCGGTTATTACACCAGACAAAATTCGTGAAATGATCTCCAAGAACATGAATCATTTAAACCCTCTGGGACATTTCGGGATTTCATTTCTGGGGTGAGGTTAATTAAATGTGAATGGAAGAGAAAATAGGGAATGCAAATTGACAAAGTTTGTGTGTATTTTCTTACCGGAGGTGTTTGTGACCAGAATAATTGCATAAAATATGAAAAAAGTTGTTCACTGGTATTAATTAAAAACGGAGAGAGTTCTAAAAAATGTCGAATGTGCCATTTGGAATAGTATCATTGAGTTATCATATTCAGTGCTTTTTATGGCTTCACAGGAAACGTATGAAGTAAATAATCGGAATGTATGAAATATAGCGAGATTTTGATGGGCACGGAGGTAACTGTGATGAAATCATCAAAATGATATTGCTGGTGAACTTTTTGAAAACTTCTTAACATGTTTTTGAGGATACGTCAAAAAAAATTCTGTAAATCCTCAAAAACTTCCCAATCAGAATTGTGGCGTCAAAAAGAATTGTTTCGTTTTTACCTTATCTATAAAAACTCTTCGTGTTAGTTTTTTGGTGACAAATTTTAAAATTAAGAAAAAATTGGCTACCTCGAGTCCAGGCATAAAATAACAAATGATTATTTTATCGCTGAAATTTTTTAACGAATTATTCCTAACCGATTCTCTCTATGTTTTAGATGCTACTTCGTTTGAAATATTTTGAGCGAAATATCCTGAAAAAAATGAGGGGTAGAATCTCCCTTTTTGAATTGAAGAGATGTCAATTGCAGTGAAAATAGTGTGCTGATTTTTTTTTCGGATCCACAAATTCAATAACCTTTCATAAAAAAATTGTTAGCCGTCACGAGACGCCTGGCAAATGTGGAAAATCAATAATAATATTTTGTGATTACTGTGATGGGGATATATAAAAATATGTAATTGAGATATACATGGAAAAGTTTTAATGTGGCTTTGAAAAACTAGTAAACTCTAGAATCAGCTAGTTATTGCAATATATTACTAAATATCCTAAATTTTGATCATCAGTGATAGATGGTTTGATATAAATTTCACCATCATTGGAAAACTAATTATTCAATTGGTTTTTTCATATTCTTGTTAATGACAGATAAGACAAACTTTCGTGCGCTACTTGCTATCAGCTGATTTTGGAATACAATTTTGTTAGTTTTTCCTTCAAGTGTGTTATTTTTCATGAGAATGAGATTGAAATTGATTATTTGCCATGGAAATTGTGTAAATTTTAATCTACCAAGAGAGTAGATTTTACATTTACTGACGCTTGAGACAGACCAAATACACGTCGGCCTAATGCGCAAATAAATGCACACTTCAATTATAGAACATAAAAATATAAATAACATATTTATGACTCCATAGTATGTCGTAGAGTGATTTTACATTAAGTAAAACTGAGGTTCTGTATACTGTAGTGAACACAACTGTATACACTATAGGTATCCGAGATCAGTGTGGCAAGGGAGATCGTGTAACGCCGAACTATTGAAAAGAGAATCGCACAATCTGGGTATCATCTTGTTACGCTTCTGCCTCTCTAACTGAAATTGAATTGTCACCATCTTATATAGAAAGTGAGTTGAAGAAGCATAAAGTCAGATGTTTTTCCCAGAAACTGATCTTTCACGGAAATATAAGTTTTTCAATTAAACGAAACTCTGGTTGCTGAGATTGATATGTCTAATTATATAAATGTTTTTGACGACTGAATGTGTTAACCAAATATCAGATAAATCTGTCATCTGGAAGGAGGTCAATCTTCAATTACTGAATTTGACTCGAACAAACGAACAGGAAGAGCTAAATTAAACCGTTTGAAAAATCAAATGGTCATGATTATCCTTCTTCAGAAGTAGACTTTTCGGAATTTTTTTATTTTCGTTTTTAAAACTAAAAATTTACTTCAAAACTTCCGCCTCATATGCTGGTAAATAGCTTCAATTCGTTTGACATACATCAAAAGAATGAAATTTCCAGATTTCATATGCGATAGTCTATATGAATACATATATTGGATGTTTTTTGAGAATTCAGTTAGGATTCATATTTCCGTTCTCAATTTTTCTCTTTAGTAACAGCAACTAGGTACGATTAGTGAAAGTGATTCTGAAGATGAAAAAAATTGAGAATTTTTGGAATAACGAGGAGGGAAAGAAGAGTGAAGTCCGAATCGTTTTGGAATTTGATCATAATTTTTAAAAATATCAATTCGCAAAAAGTAGAAAAATGTTGGAAATAAAAATTATTCATTCTTTATGCAGCCTTCCACCTAAGCGGGTGTCATGTTGATGTGTTTGTTATAACACATTTTTCATAATCGTTGGGAAGTTGATGAATAGTTCTTTAGCATTCATATCACGCCTAGGTTTTTTCATTCCCTAGTTTGTTGGTTTCTATTATAGTTTGGAGAAATATTGAATGAATAGAATAGAATGAAAAGTAAGTAGACCAAAGCTATACAATTCGAGATCATATACCTTCTATTATTTGGTATATTTCAAATTTTGAATAAGTGACTGATTATTTTTATTCAATTCAATTTAATATGGTAGTAACTATTTTCATAAACTTACCAAATATTATCAATTCAATTAAAAAAATTTAAATTTATATATACACGCTATGTCAACAAGATGTTATCCTTCGATAATAAAGCATATTTTGATTGATCGATTGATTGATATCACGCAGTAACTTTTCGGGGTGAACTTTTCATTTTTCCCTTTATTACACTTCAGCAGATTTTTGATTGATTTTGCTTTGTTCATTTCTCAGATTGTGGAAGTTTATGTATCCAAAAACAATTGAGAAATAGAAGAAAACCTATGTTGGTTTACCCGGACACTCAAGTCCAAAATTTCGAACAAAACCACGAACACTCCTCAGAACATTTGATATAATATAAAATTATCTTTACAACGATATGAAACAAGTGATCATTATTTTCAAAATGGCGTCATTTTCTCTAAATTCAATGTGGCGGCATTTTGACGTCATCTTTGTGAATATTGTGAAATGACTTGATATAGTGAGAAACAAAATACGATGTTCAATCAGCTTTTCGATAAAAATCCAAGACATTGAATTTTCGAATAGTTTTTTCATATGTTTCATGTTAAACTGTTGAAGATGCTATATAATCATTTTTTGTACAACTGTCATTAGAAGTAACATTTTTAATGGTTGTCAAGAGTATCAAAAGATAATGTTTACAAAGTAACGTGTTGAAAATAATTTTAATATTAGTGTTGAAATTTTTTTTAACGCCGCCATTTTGAAAACAAATTGTTGATTTTGATTTCATTTCTTAAAAAGAGAATGTCATAACTCAGTGACTGGTGTGAAATATATGCAGGCTCCTATTCGTAATTTTATTACTGGAATTCATTTCCGGTTAAACCAAAATAGATTTTCAACTGTTTTCCAAATAAGAATTTCGACTCCAAGAAACTGAATCTTTGTAACGAATTCAATAATTCTCAACCCAAAAACAACTGAATGGCAACAATATTTCCATACTGAATCTGGAGAAAATGACTCGTATGGCGTAGTGTTTCAAGAAAATGATCATTCGTTCCATATCGCTGAGAAGAGAATTCCATATTGAATCGAATGCTCTCAAAAATATATTGGGTTTTACGCGAAATTTTTGAATTGGATTCATTTCCTATTGACTCAAGATAAAATTTCAATTTGATTTTCAATCGTCTCCAATAAACTATACCTTCTTTTTGTATTTCAAATTTGTCACCGTAGAATTGAAATGGCGGCGTATACAATGACTTTGTTGTCAACCGGTATGATAATGAAGACAAAATATACAATATCACAGTGAAAACTCAATTATCGTCAACTTCGTGTTTAGAAAGTTATGAAGTTATTACTTCTGTTTCAACTTCATATGTTTCGGGCTATTTTAACTGAAAACATCATTCATCGCGTTTTTCCTCAACATTTCCACTAGTTCCTCATGTTCTCTACTTTTCTCCGAATTCTAAACTCGCAGTAAGTACTCTTGAAACTTCGAGAAATGATAATTATTCAACCGGAAACACGCGAGAACGGAGAAACAGGCCCGAAGCAATAACAAATATATTACGTTACAAATGAATTATCCAACTACTTGCCAAATCGTATTAATGAAATTGAGTATTGCAATAAATTCGATTTCTCTCTCTCTCTCTCTCCGGCCAGACCCATTCGAAAATGTCATGACTCACAGAACACGTACACCTATCTTATGATCTCTGAGAGATATTGCCTAGTCTTCGTGCGGAATTACTTGGGAATATGTCAATTTTGAACCCAATTTACGGAAGGCTGACTCAGGGATTATTGTCAGAACGGCGGCAATCCCTAACAAGAAATACACAGTCAATAGTTTACATCATAAGTGAAAGTTACTGAATAGGAATCAAGTTGGAAACTGAATTCCATATTTGAACTCAACTCAAATACTCATCTCTAATAGAAAATGTGTTAATTTGTAAGTGAAAGAGACTAATGTCACAGAGGGTAAACTTTCACGAACGGATGTATCTGCTCTGAAACTAACCCGATACTTCCGCCTGTTGCATTTGACAATATCACAATGTCTTCCACAGTGGTAGACTAAATATCAATCATGGAAACCTGTAAATCATGTCCAACAAACCCGTGGAGTCTCTTCGACACAGAGGCTTATTTCATGAAATACAAGCTGCGGATGCACATCTTTACCGGCAACAGGATTTTGCATATCTCATTGAGGATCTAGAGGTGATTTCGAATTGGAGTGAAAGTAACCAGGTTGAAACCAGTACTACAAAAACCCAGGTATCAGTTTTCTTCGAAAAGATAAATGTCTCCGAACCAGATATAATCATTTCAGGACGGACAATTCCTTTTTCTACTTTGATAAGTTTGTTGGAGGTTGAAATGAACACCAATATCTCTTGGCACAATCATGTCGCTGGAATTGCAAAGGCTGCTTCTCAAAAGTTTGGAATACTATTCCGAATCAGAAAACTGTACACACCTCAGCAAGTTTTAATGCTTTATAAAGCTCTAATCAATCCTTCTATTGAGTATTGTTCTCCTGTATGGAGCTCCGCTCCCCAAGTTCACTCTAAAGCTGCTGAATTCCTTCCAGGACTGAGCCATCCACATGATTGAAGACGCGAACATCACTTGCAACCTTGATAGTCTGGAACATCGGAGAAAAGTTGGAAGAACGTATTCAAAAAACACTTTATCGTGAGATTTCCATTAAACAGTTTTACAAAACGTAACACGTGTTTCGCCATACAATAGCTTCTTCAGGCGTGTCTTCACGGGTTGGAGATTTGGAAATGGTTGGAAATTTGTTTGCTTTAACGGAAAGTGTTCAAGTGACTTGGCATATTTGATTACACCAAGAGCGGTACATATCAGAAATACGCGACGGACTATGGCTGCACATCGTTTCGAAGTTCAACTCAGTACGCCACGAACTTCACTGTTCAAAAACTCTTCCATTTGGTGAACCGCATTTATGTAGAATAACTTTCCTGAGAACGTTTTTCCAAAATGATTTGAACTTCAGCTATTCAAATCCAACATATGTTCAAAAATATGTATAAAATCTGTTTTTCTGTTAATCAGCTGTCGTCCCTATACAAACGACAACTCTCAGAAGTTGAGAAACTTTTGCAAGCTGAGGACTAACTAACTAATGACTAACTAATGACTAATGAATCGCTACTTTTGTACAGCACGCTTTTAGAGCGCCTCAAGGGTTTTACAGTAGTGCTTGTGTTTCGTCAATGAAAAAACAACCTTTTCTAGATTATAGTTCCTGATTTTTTAAAAAAATAATTCCTTCACCTCTCGATATCACTAGTGAGAAACAGTGATGAGGTCTGCTCTCAAAGTAATCTCTAACATTCTGCAAAAGTTTTGCCAGGAGTTCTCTACACAAAGCTGTTAGTCTTCCTTTCAAATCTTGATGCGATTGATGGAGTGACTTTGATGGCCTTCCTATTGCTTCCCTTTGACCAATCTATCTGCAAAAAATCTATCACTCTCTGACTGCAGAATGTTCTTGCAAAATCATGTTACCAGCCGGATCAATATAATTTTCCAAACTAGCTGTTATGTGAGGGGGGTCAGATAGATTTTTTCCAATGAATAACGATCCAGTGAAATTTTCTAAATAACAGCTACCTAAACGTTCACTTTGTCTAGATACTGTGTATGACCTATCCTAAAAAGTCGCAGATTTTCATCGCTCCAGAAGCGAAAATTTTGTTTGCTAACATTCCATCAATGGAAAAACGAACACCCATCAATTTACAATTATTTTGATTTCCTTTTATGAAATTTGTCATTCTTCTATTGAAATCGTCGTCACGAAGCTCTCGAAAAATTTTCATTTCATACGGGTGAAATTTATCTAACAACAGTGCTTTTCCCACTGTTTCGTGGGGCATTTCTACTAGACGTGTTATAATATGGAGTGACGTGGAGGGATCAATAAAGAGAGATGTGGAGGTACATGGAACTTCAATTTGCGCTACTTCATCTATAACGCGACAATTTTTTTTATTGATTATCAAACCAGTACCACCAAACTGAAAACTAATTTCAGTACATATTCATGATTTGAATTACTGTTCAGATATCTTGAATTGAACTTTTATACCGGAGATGAAATCAGGAATGATAAATAATTTCGTTGAATTTTCGCTGACTTCAGTGGAAAACATAAGTAACCAAACCACGCCACATAGTTCAATATAAGTTTCATTTGATGTTCTCTAACGTACTGTACAAAGAATGTAAGCCCCTCACTTCAGATGTATTAGATCAAACCAAAGTAGACCATATCACTTCTTTTGAAATTTCGACAGCTGTCGATGTGTGCCTGAATCAGAGTTTCTTACAGTTCAAAAACGCATCTTATGAACAGGATTCAGGTTTACCAATGGGCTCACCCCTTAGTTCACATTGAGCAGAGATATTTATGAACAACTTGGAGATCACTATCTTAAACTCCAACCTGAGTAAAAAACATTTCCTTTTTTAATACAGATATGTAGACGATATTTTCGCCTGTTTCAGAGGTACTACACGACAGCTGAACAAATTTATAACATTCATGAATGATCTCAATAGCAACATACAGTTCACACTCGGAACTGAGATAGAGAAACATATCAATTTCTCAGACCTGACCATAACATACAATCAGAATAAATTTGAGTTCGAAGTATTGAGAAAACCGAGCTATACAGACATTACAATCCTAAGTGATTCTTTCTATCCCGACAGTCATAAATTGGCAGTCTACAATTCAATGTTGCACAGAGCATTCTCGCTACCTTCATCTACTAACAATTCAGATAGGGAAATTGAAATAATAATAATACAGATAGGACGTAACAACGGTTTCAACGCAGACACAATCCAGGAGTTAGAAAACAAAGCCGTAAATTCACTTACAGAATAATATACACCCAGGTCAAACAGGCAGAAATCAAGTAATTTGTATTTCTAACATTTTTTGGAAAGAGAACAGAGATAGTTGTGGGTTTTTTCGGGAAAAACATTGTGAAAGTGGCATTCAGACCACATGCCAGGCTGTCTAATTTTCTTTTCAATGCCAAAGATAAAATGGACAAGATGGATAAATCTGGAGTTTATAAGCTTGAGTGTCCCGAGTGTAATGATGTTTATGTGGGACAATGTTATCGAAATTTCTCAAAACGGTATGCTGAACATGAAAGGTTCTTCAGACTAGGTAAAAATGATTAGACGTTTTCGAACCATTCCTTGGAATGCAATCAGAAGTTCCCGAATCTGAACGATACGGAAATTTTACACTCTGCATGCAAAGGTTGGAAACTTGGTTTTAAAATTAGCGCACCCACATTGTCGCAGGTAAAAATAATTCAGGTACCTTGGTTATTACCTACAGTAGTGTTATATAAGGAGTAATGTAATCAATCATTTGTAGTTTAATGTGAAAGTTTGAAAAGGTCCTTATAGGATGGAACTGCAGTAACTTTGGTTACAAATAAAATTGGTGAAAAACAGAAAATTTTCTCATTTTTTCAAATAAAACATGATTTGACAAAAATCACGAGAACGATCTACACAGTCCTTTTTTCCTTCAGTATGTATATGTGAAATGTGTGATAATGAAAATTCTACATACCAAATTGATGTTTGACGTTTATTGCTCTCTTTTTGACAACTCTATATCTGATGTGTCATTCGTGACTACCTAGTTGAGGTAAATCATATTCTTTGTAATGATAGTTTTCAACGAAATATTATGCTTCTCTACTATTTTTTTGGATATTGGATGTGAAAATACTTTGTACATTTACCGTTATGTAATACAACTTCAGTTTCTTCCATTTCGACTCATTCAATAAAATAAACCCAATCTTGTTTACAATTACCACCACATTTTTTGCGAACTGCGAACAAATGAAAACTAGCCCAAAAAGTGGCCCCTCAAAATAACTCAAACGCAATGCAGCATATTTTTAGATATTCTATTGAGACCAGAATACAGGGGATGGTGGGTTCTTAAATTGATACACTGTATAACAGATATGTTCCTCTATATAGAGTCTTTCAACGGGGGCTTTCAAACTTTGACAATTGATAAGGGCTTTTTTGTTCGAAGCTACCTCTGTCAAATTAGTTGTCATTTCTACAGTCTGTTTTGCCAAATCATCATGGATGGATATATCATTCAACAACACGTGCAAATGATAAAATTGTTCAATCAAAATGATTGATTTGTTTGGGCAACGTACCGCGCATTCTGCCCATTTTACGGTCCTACTGAGAGTACTATTATCAATGTGGTGAATGAATTCGAGTGCACTGGTTCAGTTAACAGCCGAGCGACACCCGTAAGTCGACGAAACGCAAGATCTGCCAAAAATATCGCCGCTGTCTGTGAGAATGTGCAGGAGAATCCAAGGCAGTCGATTTCGCGTCATTCTCAAGAACTTGGTCTTCCTCAAATGACGACTTGACAAATTTTGAATCGTGTCATAGGCCTGCTGAATGGGCACTAGAACATTCGGCAACTGACCTTAATTTTCATCGAGAATGAGGCCCATTCCTGGATGAATTAATATGTGAACAAACAAAAGTGTCAAATTTGGGACGATACCAATCCGCACGAAATCCAGAAAAGTCCAATACATTCCGTGCCAGTGGCCGTTGATGATTATCTCTCGAATACTTTTACCATCAACGCTAGTGTTCCCCAGGGATCCATATTGTCTTCAACCCTCTATTTATTGTATATCAACGACTCATTGGAAAAAATTAAAATATTGCTTTGCTGACAACAATATACTCCTCTCTTCATTTCATTTGGATTCCAGGACATCGGCTGCAGATTCACATATCTACCGGCAGCAGGAAGTTGGATATCTTGATGAGGGTCTAGAAGGGAATTTGAATTGGGATGGGTGAAAGTATTCAGGTTCAATTCACTGCCACAAAAACCCAGGCATCGATTCTCTACCGAAAGATGAGTGTCTCCGAACCGGATATAATAATTTTAGGACAGACAACTCCGCTTTCGACTTGGATAAGTTTGTTGTGGGTTGAAATGGAAACCAATATGTCTTGGCACGATCATTTCACTGGAATTGCAAAGGATGCTTCTCAAAAGCTCGAAACACTGTTCCGAACCTAAAAACTGTACACACCTCAGCAATTGTTTATGCTTTATAAAGCTCAGATTAGACATTCTCTGGAGTATTGTTCTCATCTATGGATCTCCGCCCCTAAGCATACCCTGGAGCTGCTGGATTTCATTTAGAAAAAAGTCATCTGACTGATTGGAGACGCGAAGAAAAGTTGGAGATTTGTCTTTCTTTTATAGTTACTTTCACGAAAAGTATTCGAGTGACTTGGCACTTTTCATTCCACCAAGAGGAGTACATAACAGAAATACGCGATGGACTATGGCAGGTCATCGTTTTGTGGTTCAACTCAGTACACCTTGACCTTCACTGTTCAAGAATTCTTTCATTTGGAAAACTGCGTTCATGTGGAATAAACTTTCTGAGAACTTTTTTTCAACTGAATTCAATCCCCAGCGATTCAAATCCGATGTGAATCGCTACTTTTGCACAGGCACCGCTCTAACAACGCGTAGTGCTTGTGTTTTGTCCGTAAAAAAGGGTAATGTTCAGTGTGGATTTTGAGCTAGCGGCGTCATGGTTCCATATTTCTTCGGGAACGATGTTGAACATACCATCACTGTAACGGCGAGCACTGTAGGTCGACGATTACCAACTTTTTCCAACCTAAATTTGATAATCTGCACACCAACGACATGTAGTTTTATTAGGACGACGCGACGTGCCACACATCTCATGCCATATTGGATATTCTGAACGAGCGATTTGAGGGCATGATCATCTCACATAAAGGTGATGTGAATTCGCTACCGAGATCGTGCGATTTGATACCGTTAATTTTTTTTTTGAGTTTTGCAGGTGTATGCGACTTAATCAATCACAGCGGTCCTCAAAGTTAACATAACGTATGCCATCGGTCAAATTCAGCTCGATTCATGCGCCAGAAATGAAAAATTGGACGTTTCGGATGTGCTTTACCCAGAGAAGCTGTGGCGGACATTTGAACGAAGTTATATTCCACATATTCCAATAGGTCGAATGAAATTTTCGAAGATGTCTCGCACTTTGTTTCATCTTAATTCAAAAATAGGAAGATGTCAATGAAAGACCCTATACTGAGAACTGTCGACTACCAGTTTTAGAAAACATATTAATTTTATTTTCGTAAGTCCTTTATATCTTTATTTATTTCTGCCTTTGCTTCCCATCCTCATTTCAGAATTCATGCTTTAATATTTCATTTATCCGATTTTTTGGCGTCGGTTGAGAACCAGATCGAATGTAAAATTGTGATATGAACCGTAAGCCAGTTGCACATCAAACACAAAGTGTTCTTCAATTTTGTTTCATTACTTTTGATTGCATTGCCCCAACATTTTGTTGACCTCGTAGCAAGCACATCTCGTTCTCAACATGGGACTTTTTGCCATTGCAAGAAAAGTAGAAAGACCAATATTCATTAATAACAAAATTATTAGTCTCTGAATACTTTTGTGACTCGTCTTGTGACTTTCAAGCATTTTCGGGGCGAATTCAGGTTGGGGAATCTTGAAACTGAAGTAGATTACTTGACTTGTGGGTATGTTTGTAGAATTCATTGAATTCGCCCCGTAGCTGAAATAATTCGAGTAGTATTTCCACCACGGGTCGAGGAATCTCATCTGCCGCAGAGTTGAGGAACTATGTGGCGGTAAGACTTACACAACCTACTTTCATACATGATTGATTTAGTTTTATGGCGAATGTGGGGAATGTGGTTTCAAAGCTTTGCGTGAATTTATGTGCTCCGCCGAGCGCTATATTCGGAAAGTTAGTTTGCGAATTCCTTGATTATTTCGAAATAGAAATTTCAAAAGCGCGTATTATTCACATGGCATGTTTTCCTCGGATTCACATTATTTGGCAAATAGAAGAGGCACCGAAATTTTCATAGCATCGACTCGGGAATTTGGAATCCACATCGAGGACTGGTTGGGTTTCCATATTTACTCGTAACTCAATAAGTTGTTTCATCTGAGAATAGTTTAGGATTTAACGAACAAGCAAAACTCACATTGTAACGTTTCATTTTTCACTTAGCTGATTTTAGTCCATTTGCAATGCAATGTGATCAGGATGTGACCCCCTGTATTAATTTATATTGATGAACTTGTAACATTCCATTTATTTAATACAATATTTTCACAGATATACATCTACACAGTTGGCAGCAGTCCAGAGGATATATCCTCGGATTGATTTCATTATTTCAAGTGCTAAGACCGATTCAATATGTGTTTACATTTCTAAACTTCATGGTTAAGAAGTAAATACAAAATGTCAAATTCTTTTTATATATCAAGGCAGTTGACATAATAGTTCAGAAATAAGCCCAGAAAATATATTGTTGCATTTGATAACTGACAAGCTTTCTGTTGATAGTCGTGATCGGAATGAAATGGTGGCAACACTTGTTCAACTTTGAACGATATTTGAAGTGATGACAAAAATCCATATATTCCGGCCTTTCTATTTCTGGCGCTCATCAAAGAACGAAGTGGTGATTATGATAATTTATTTGCAATAATCATATTTGCCAGTTCCGGCCAACTATAAAGGTAGATGATTTGAATTTCATTTTTTGTAGACATATATTGAATTGGAGTACATTTTTCAACAGCACTCTCTTTTTTGTGCTATAGTTCTGCCAGAGAAAAAAAATTAATTGAAAACAATAATTAATTGAAAAAAATATTAATGATAAAAAAGGTGAAAATAAAATGACAATATTGAAGATAACTCAACTCTTTGCACGAGTGCATAATTTTGATATACGGTTGCTGGCACAATTGAGCACCGACAGGTGGAAGAACCTCTGGACCGCCAGCTAGGAAGAGGACGAGTCTAACGCAGCTGAGTCGACCTCGGATCATTGTGAACTTCTTCTTATAAGTATATACAAGACTGAAATTAGATTGAATGCATTCAACCGAAGGTAAGGTCAAGTAATATCTTATCTTCCTTTTGTTCAAGGAAACCAGAGATTCATTAAATTTTTGAAAATATTGTTTTGTTTATTATTTGGAGATAGAGTTTATCTACGGAGATGGCGCCCTATAAGATCTTGAAATAATATCCTTTCCGTTACACCTCAATTGGACTTCCAAAAGGCCAAGTACTTTGGTAACTACGATCCTCGCCCTTGCTTCCGCAGACTAGAGCTATCTGTGTCCAACGTGGCGTAACTATTCACAGAAAACGTTACAAAATTCTAGATCATTCTGGTAGGGAAAGAATTGTCAAGATACGGAGGGCCTGCAAGGGATGCAAATTTGATTGAGTGAAAAAAAGGTGGTCCATTTTAGAGTTTCAGTGACTTTTTGAAAATTGGGAAATTCTTAATATGTATGATATATCAGTAAAATGCTCGCCAAAAAAGCTGAATTATAACGGATAGTTACTATTTATGGTACATTAGGAATATCAAAATTGATGACGATTTCTCGGAATCAGAACGAAGGATTGAAAACCTGTAGGGTAGGTCTAGGAATGAGGACCATGGTGACCACATCAATAAATTTCGGGAAGAAATAGATAGATGGCGTTTCTGCCTGGCTAGTTCGATTCTCGGCTCGACCGCAGTTGATCGTCGACAAGTAATTTCACAAGAATAAACCAAAGTAAGTAGAATCAGCATATTTTCTTCTAGATACTCAACTATTTTGTAACAATATTCACAATGCATACTAATAAATAGTTATTTTGTTCTGGAAGTGAATTATTTATTGTTTAATGAACAATATAGGTATAAAACTTCATTTTGACCTATAAATTATCGATGTAAGTTTTTATGTTTTTGCAGAGCTGACGTGGCCATCTCTACTTGACAATTAGGAGAGGTGGCCATACTTATTCAAGGAGATATGGCCAGAGTCAGAAAATAGTAACAGTGGAGACAAACCAGTCTTAGATATATATTGAAAAGAAGAGAATATTTGCCGCAGTTGTGGAGAAAATTATTTCAAAACGGAATTATTTAAAAATTTGTTCAATGTGTATTATACAAGTTGTTGGTGCATCAAAACTGCATGAAATTCAAAGACATGTGCTTCAACTGTGGCAACAATGAAAAAAGAGCTCATGTGGGGAAGTAAAAGGGGAAAAGGGAAAAATCTTTCAGATTATGCGCTGGCCATCTTATTCAGTCCTGTATAGTCTAAGATAAATGGCCAATTGTAATTTATTTTCATTTTAATATGGGCCATTCAATATTACTGAGATTCTTGTTGAGTTTTATCAGAAGATATCATTAAAGATTATAACTCAATTCATCCGACTGTTTCATTTCTAATAGTTTTCTTTCTATTGGCTCGTGAAAAAAGTATGGCCATCATTTTTAGACTTACCCTATACGTCCCTATAGACATAACGAAGGGTTTGTGGTTGAACTTGGAGTTTAGCTCCCAAACATTTCTATTGAATATATGTGATGATTGTCAGACCAATGATCACTTATTGAGCAATTGCCCGGTGACCGAAAGCTTTACAGAAAACGGCTCAGGCGGAGCTGTCTGGCTCACAGAGACAGATTTGTCTAGCTATCTGTGGTGCCATCAGTTCCACAGTGTCAGCGGCCATTGACATCCCTCTAGAGCTACCTTCTCTCCACATTTTTCTGAAGATAGAGGCTAAATAGACTGCATACAGACTTGTGCACATCGCCAATTGCATAAAGCAATCTATCACAGAGTACACTAGAATGCTGGCTGACACAAGAAGTCACAAATTGTTTCTGGTCTAGATTCCTGGCTACACTGGCCTGGAAGGCAATGAGACTGCTGACTTTCTTGCAAAGGAGGGTGCTGCAAGTAGCTTCATCGGACCAGAACCTGTCATTGGCATTGCTTTAGGCTTTGACAAACAAACATTGACTACTGGATGGCTAGAAGTTTTAAAGACTTCTGGCAAACTCTTCCAGTATTGGCTCACTCCAAGGCGTTCATTCACCCTTCGAAGCTTGAAACCAAACACTTGTTGGACTACAGTAGGGATGAACCTACGATGTCTAACAGGCCTCCTTACAGGTCACTGTCGTCTGAATCATCATATGCATATATCAGAGTTTGGTAGAACCACACTCTTACCATATGACCTGAAAGATCACTCACAATACAAACTAATCGGCTTCGTCAAGAAGTTTGAATAGGTGTGAGCCACAATAAACCCTTGCGGTTTGCGATGGAGGGTCGAATATAGACACACTCAGTTTTGACCTAACCTACCCTGCCTCGCAGACTTTATGTTGAGACACTAAAATATTCATTTCCACCAAAAATAATACCCCCCATTCATCGAGTTCGATGAACTTTGCTGGTTTTATTATAAACCAAAAATTATGTATAGAAGTCATATTGAAGTTTTGTTTTAATTTCATTATTTATGACTCCGATCACATATGCAGAAAACTAAAGTACCGGAAGTTCCTTACAAAAATGGTTTCGACCCGTATATTTCGTATGGCACGCATGTCGACCTATGTTTACTGGCCCATTAATAATATTTTGATACGAGTAGAATCCGTAAAGCTGAGCCAAACAATAACAAAGTGGTCGACTGGACTAGTTCGGAGTTTCGATTTAGGAATGATTGGGTTTCTGCCCACGCAAAACGGAAATGTTTTCGAACAAATGGAATATGATATGTGACGTAATTTTTTTTATTGAACATGTAGGTATTCATTTTATGACGTTATCCCGGAATTAACGGTGATGACGATACTACGTGATTGAGTTGATCGAATGATGGATTCGTTTTAGAAACTGCTTGCATTTCGAATTAATAATCGAGAAAAACTAAACGAATAAATAATAGTTTAAAAAACTAAAAAACACGCTTTTGTAGCTAACCAAACTGAAAAATAGAAAATGATTTTTAATTACAAAGAGTTTATATTATGGTAGTAGAAGGCAAAACAATTATTCATAGTCAATCACCTCAAAATAAAATTATAATAAAATTTAAGTTATTAACAGAATAAATTAATTCAGAGTAAAAAGCGTGGGGTACTTGATATATTAAATATTACAATCATTCTATCGGTAATTATATTTGAGAGGAGACTTATGAAATGTAGTAAAATGCACCCCACGCTCTTTACTCTGAATTAATTCATTCTGTTAATTACTTCAATTTTATTTTGAGGTGATTGACTATGAATGATTGTTTTGCTTCTACTACCATAATACAAACTCTTTGAAATTAAAGATTATTTTCTATTTTTCAGTTTGGTTAGTTATAAAAACGTGATTTTTAGTTTTTTAAACTATTATTTATTTTTAAAATCAGGTCGATGAAAGAAATATTATTCACGTTATCAATGTCACTTTCTAATCCCAAGGACTTGTATTCAAATCGTCACAATTTTCCACGGTGAATTATACGATTGTTCAACATTCAGCTCGAATACTTCGTTGCAACATAAAAAATCGAAAATAAGGCTGTCATCTCGATATGCTTTCACGTTGTACACCACAAGATTTATGCCAGCAATAAAGCTGAATAGGCAAAACCACAGGCTAAGGTGCATTGTTGCCTGCACAATTCATTTACGATTTACAACTGTAAGCCTCAAAAAGGGCAAATATTTACACCCCTTTTCAATGCTGAGCCCTTCATGAATTCTTCAGAAATTATTCCGGTTCCTTACACCGAGTGAAAAGAATGAACTGACTTTTGCTGGAATTGCTGCTATAAATTTATCTTGACAGCCGATGGAAATCGCTAGAACTAATTTAATATGCGCTGTCAGATTTTTCAAAAAAGCTTTTACACGTTTTAAAAGGTACCGTGTCGTATCTTCGATGTTTATATGTCTATTGGCTTTTACTAGGTCATGATGATTTGCACATTAGTTCCGTCTGGATTGTTTTCAATGGGGATTTCAGTAAGAGCAGGTCAATTTCACGAAGAAGTCTATAGATATGTTTATACCACGAGAATAATTCATAGAAAAATTGAAATACAACCCAAGGCAAGTGATTCAAGAAGAAATTAGCTCGGAAATAGATATATTCGTTCGTTTACTATCAGCTTGAGATAATCCAACCAAACAAATACAGGGTCTTTCACGACGAGCGTTCGTTAAGAATATATGGAGAACGATTCAAAATAAAAACTTGAAATTCTGTGGTAGTGAGTTTTACAAAATGGCCTTCTCAAACTGAAATATTTTCAACTTCAGGCCTTTTTCTGTTATACCGGAAGTTGAGGGCAACTTCCTGTATTTTATTACATTTTTGATTTTCTCAGCACACTTTAGGCCCACTTTATATAACAATGCCTATACCCAAATTTGTTAGTTTTCGAGATACT
>WOGR01001843.1:0-18799 GCA_015342045.1 Leptinotarsa lineolata | reverse complement strand
ATGGCATTCTCATTGAGGTAGTTATGATATGCAGTTATTTAGGAGTTACATTCACTTGTTCAGGAATGTTTTTGGAAATGGCGAGAAGGACTGTTATGAAGGTCAATCAAGCCACTGGCGCTGTGATGAACCTGATATGTGAAACAAAAACAAAGTCATGGGATGCTAGAATGGAGCTATATAAGTCCATGATATTTCCCTTACCATCCTATGCAATCGGAGTTTGGGGTCTCCGCTACTCAGATGTTTCAGAACGCGGACAAGTAGTTTTCTTCAAAAGACTATTATGTTTACAAAAATGCACTCCAAAAAACATGATCTGGCTGGACACTGGTTCTATAAAACAGAGTTATCCCATATTCAAATCAGCACTGACCTGGATAAACAGGTTGAAAGCAATGGATGAGTGTGAGCTTTCTAAAATTTGCTTCTTGCATTCAAAACAGCTTCAAGATAATAATATTAAATATAATTATTTGCTACAAGTGAAATACTATTCTGATTCTGGAGGTTGTTCCGATTCATGGTGAAACTACCTGCAAAGCAACTCAAAAGTATCACTCAAACAAATCCTTAGTTGCCATAGAGAGGAGCTCACTCGTGAAGATTCAGATTCTCTTCGTATCTACTTATTTACAAACAACTATCCATTCGGATGGTAGAAGTTATCTACACAGATTGGCTTCAATATATATTTTGAGAATGAGATCTCAACTATGCCTGTGTGTATTGAATAGGTTGAAAATCACGTACCAGGGTAAAACTCATTCTATAGATTCAGCAGAAATATATTCCATTTGCAATATGAATGAAAATGAGTCAGTTTTTCACCTACTTCTGAAATGTCTCACGTACAACGGAATAAGGAACTGTAATTTTTTCTCCAATTTGAATTCTTTCAATGAACTAGTGACGTTATTAGACTCGAGAAACATTTCTGCTTTATCTGCTCTTGCTTATGCAATTATTTATGTCCTGAAACTGAAATCATTTGAATATAGCGATTATGGCTTTGCAGTTGGATCAATTTGCTACTATTATTCGACCATTACCCTTCCAGTGGCATTCAGGATATCCCACACGAAGTGATAACTCAAACGCCCCAAACTTTTTAGAATGCACGTGTACAATTGAATCGTTTAACGGAGGAAAACAATACATAAGATTTTGATGCACTTTTTTCGACAGCTAGATATTCGCAGAATACCATTGCGAAATTACAACCTCCTTCCTATTTTTGAAATAGATAATCTGGTACACCTTGATTTTATACGAACACTACTGTTCTATAAATCAATTTTCAGAAGTTTTTACGTTGAATTGACTACCACTTACCACTAATGAGTCAGTTGCGTGTTGAAGTATTGGGTATGATTTCATAAAATTCTGGTGTCAGCTATGTTATAAATTCAGCACCACTTAAATATCCTGAATAACTTCCATCAAAGTATGTCTTTCGGAGAACGACAAATGAGTAAATAATGAGTTGGCTGTGTGACGAATTACGTACGAAAAAATCATAATCGAGATTTCATTTCAGAACTACATTACAATTATAAATTGTAATTGAAACTGCACGCAGTCAAATAACGGAATAATTGGTAGTTTCTTGGAGAATTTTACATACTTGATTATATCAAGAGTTTTGAAGGATTGTTTCGGAAACTTTTGTTGGTCTTTGGATGAGTGGAATTTGAGAACTCTGACATGAAATATATCTGTTGAAAATACTTTTTTCTCGCCTTCTGTCTCTGAACGTGCTTTTCGCTCAACAAGTCAACATCATTAGGAGACGATTTAGAGTATTATTGTTTTGGCGAGAAAAAAGTGTGTGGGATAACTATTAAAATTGCGAGTCATGCATACGTGCCACCAAATCAGGTGTGTTTTTGGGCATTATTGATCCTTACGGAAAATGTTCATGACATACCTTAGAAATTGCATGATTGAAACTGTCTTCTGTTCTTTTTTTAAGACTAACTTGATTATCAGTTGGCACTTCGAAACACGGTATTTCGATTCTAGTTTATGGAGTGTTTTATCATATGTGATTTGATATTTTCAGAGCTGAATTTTGAAAACATGAAAACCAAAAATATTCATATGAGATAATCTCAAAATTTTTCATTTCACAAGATTTTCTCTATTTTGAACAATAACTCATGATAGAAAAATGTGAGTACAATAAAAAGTAGGTAAATAAGTAACATAGTATTTGTATTTCCTTCAAGTTTTGTCCCACTCCATCCGCACTTTCTATGAATCTTGTTTATTTGGACATTTTTATTTCTGCATACTTTGAGCTCCACGATTATCCAGACAATCCAGTTGAAAGTAATTGTGGTCAGAATTGATTTCCTTGTGGAAAATAAAAATGAATTTATTATAATCCCGGATGACTTTATTACAGCAGTAACTCTTTCAGAGAAACTACGGTATACCTAAAGCTCCAAATTGCAAAAACGAGTTATTTTTGGATTTTCGAAAGGATCGTTTCTTCTTTATTATTTTCGTCCAGGAGTAATTGATTTTGTGAAGTACCTTCTTAGAATAAATTTAAGAAAGAGTGGATTTGTATACATACAATTTGAATCTCAAGAAAGAATTCGTTTTGGAACTTAATGAAAACGTATGGAATCATAATCACCAATACTGAAGGCGATGACATCTTCTTCTACGAAAATGCCATATAATATAGTATCGACAGAAAACTCAATCGTTGAATATCGAAGATAATCGAGACTCCCGATTAATTGCAAAGCCATGCTTCGACATCGAACGAGATTCGTCTCCTGTCTGCCATCTCGTGGCAACTAGATGACAGCTACTACTACACCAAACAGCATTTTTTCGACCCACCAGCTCTCATCAGTAATACTGGGCTGAATTACTGAACTGTCCCAAAAGAAACAAGTCTGAATGTTTGAACAAGTTTCCCAAAATCTTTGTTTTTAGTTCAACAGAGTAAAAAAGCTATTTCCGCAATTGATTCAAATACACTTCAGGAAATCTCCATCTAGAAAGTGCATGTAATGAAATAAATGCGTGATTTTCGTACTAGTGTGAATACTCCGTAATCGTAACTCAACTTCGAAACACTTTCGATATTTTTCAGAAAATGTTGTTGTCTTTCATACGAGTAGATGAATTATTATGAATGAACAGGACATGTATGGATTCAAAAACAACCGTTTTCGAAGAGTTTTCTCCTCTTCATTGATGTGTTGAATGGTATGAGCAAGAGAGCGGCACCTATGCTCAGTTGCAATGACTAGATCTTGATTCGCGAAGGCATGGCCGCAGGTCAGTAAATAGGCAGCAGGCATTCTAAAAGTTGGCTTATGGAGATTTACATGGGAAAAAGGCTAAGGTCCATTCTGCAACTTTTGGTTCCTTTCGAGGTCACGCGTACGACAGAGAATCGAGCAGCGTTATCGTGGTTTGGAAGATAACGGAGTGCGCTTGGAAAGAAAACATTAATATACAGGGTGTGCGCAGCGTTAAAGAAAAAAACATTGCGGCTACGGGGCCGCAAGCGCTAGGGCAGGGGACGGTGTCGCGTGGACACGGGGGTGGGGACGCAAGCGCTAGGACGGTGGACACGTTTTAGTAGGTTGTCATAAAAAGCAAAAATTTACTTCTTCATGAAAGTTCTGAACGTAAATTGTACCTCGAAAATAATTTGATTTATTCAAAAAAGGGTTGAACTCGATAAAAATACCTTTTAAACTTCAAATTATCTCAAAAACTAATCGTTACAAAAATTTTCTTCCAACAGAGTTGTAAAGATATTCAAAAGACCTTCGAAACAAGATGCCACTCGACCTACTTTCCCTATCTAAATAAGGGTCGTCGGACGCACCTCTCCGAGGGGGTGCGTACTACAAAAAATCTGATTAGTCTGAAAGGTGTCCCACTTTGATTAAAAATCGACGGGTCTGGGCTTTTTTTTAATCTTACTTTTTATATTCAAAAACGGCTCTGTTAAGTTTTCGTTGTTACACACTGTATTATCCGATACATATTACATATTATGTATTCAACTGAGTTGGAATCATCTGCAAAATAACCCCGAAGATACTTCTGGGAAAGGTCTCATTAATTTGAGACCTTTCTTAGAGATCAGGTGAAGGACCTATTTTTCTCAAAAAATATTCATTCAATAATCAATCATGGTGGCTGAAGTATGATTACGGCGTAGTTTTGAGCCAAGAAACTACAAATAAACAATGACGAGTGAGTGCGTCATCGTGATGCAAAAGTCATGAATTGTTTTTCCACAATATCATTGGTTTTTTTCGTATTGCTTTTCGCAAACGGCGCGAATCTTCATGAAAGTACTCCTTATTGACCGCGCAACCATGTTGCCAGAACTCCTGATGCATCACGCCATAGTAATCACAAAAAACAGTAAGCAAAACCTTGACATTTGATCGAACTTGGCATGCTTTTTTGGTCTTGGCTCTCAGGTGCTCTGCCATTGGAAGGTTGGACTTTGGTTCCAATGTCATAATCATATACCCATTATTTGTCACCAATTATGATTCTTTCAGGCAAATCTGGATCACCGTTGACGTCATTCAATAATTCTTGAGCAATCCTCATGCGACGATTGTTTTGATCAAAATTCAGAAATTTTGGACGAACGTCACTACCATACACTTCATGCCAAAAATTTCCGAAAAAATTGCATATTATGAGCCAATCGATATGCCTACATCCTCAGTGATTTCTCTAATAGTGATTCAACGATTCTCCAGAGTAATTTTTCCCAATTTCCCAACATTTTCATCGGTTGTTGATGTGCTGGAAAATTCAGGGACAACGCACCGTGTCACAAGTTGATCTAAACAATTGCAAAACTACATGAAGTCAACTTCGACTTGCTCTCACATCTACCGTATCCGCCAGATTTGACTTCCAGCGACTAGTGAGTGTTTACAGACCTCAAAAAAATACTCGACGGTAAAAATTTTGCAATGAAAAAGTTATAACTGAAACTGAGGACTATTTCAAAGTAGAATAGGTATATCATTCTACAAAAGTGGTATTGAAATTTTAGATCGGCGCTGGAATGATTGTATGACTCTTGTTAGAGATCACGATGATGGATAAAGCCAATTTGAACAAAAAAAAAACACGTTTTCTTTTTTAGGTCCGGAACCCTTCGGCCCATGTTATTGTAACGTTCCGTTTTTCTATTAGTAATTTCATATTGTTTGTGACACAATCTGAACAAAACATAAATCTTTTCATTTTCAATCTCAAGTTGTGAACTATAACATACCCATTATTTAAATTCTTATTCTTATTTTCAGATCTGGGAATTACCTGAACAGTCTTCGGTAGCGCTACCCAACAAAAATTAATCGGAATATTGACATTCAAAAGCCATATCAGTTGTTTTGATTATTTCATTCCGTATCACGGTTAGATTGTCAAAGAGTATCTAATGGCAAATAGTCAGGAAATTAATTTCAACAGTGTAAGGTCAATTTAAAATTTAGACACAGAGAGACAGAGAGATGCATATTTCGATGTCATTCTTAGAATCGGTGGACTTTGTTTATATGTCTATTTTATTAGGTGAGTGGAAAAATGAAAGGTTTATTTTGTGTTCAGATTGTGTCACAAACATTATGAAATTACTAATGGAAAAACGGAACGTTATATTATGTATATTTAAGCTTCCTAGTAAACTTTTATTGGTCGCTTAATGGAAATTATTTTTGGTAGAAATGTATAATTGAAGGAGGAAAAATTAATAATAATAGTTTTTTGAATGAACTTCAATCAATCCAGATTTGCTACTTGGAGAGCTCATTACCATGAATTGTGAAACAAAAATATTGTTCATCAAAAGGCTTTCACGAAACAATAAGACGAAAAGAATCAATCAAACGGATCAGAAACACCTCCCCCAGCAATCAATATAACAAAATTACCCAAATAACCTCCTTGAAAAATGTCTTTCCCGACCTGGACTGTTGAAAATCGATACATCCATGAATAAACTAAGTAGTAGGAAGCGTGATGACGCGTTAACAAAAGAATGGAGCAGTATTGCCAGAGAAATAGAATTACTGACGGGAATTGGTGCACATAGTTTCAATTAAAACCGCAATACGATGCAGGATTACTAGCCATTAGGTACTTTGGGAGTTGTTTCGGACCATTATTTACAGAGGCGGGCTCCAGCCCGAAGGCAATGTGTTCCTATCGACTGCTTTTGGTCGGTTCACCTTCTCTATGGTGGTGTTTCAGAAGTTGCATGAGGGAGAAAAAAATATTATTCGAATAATTCTTTTTATGATTTTCGTTCCAGCAGATTCAGTTTTGTATGTTATATATCTCAGTCCATGTTAAAATTATAGTTCTTTTCTAGAAGGTATCAGACAAACTGATGGTATATCACTATCTTTCAAGGATAGGTTGTGAGATATAAATATCCATTTTATTGTCTGATACGATGAACATAATGTCGTAATCGAAAAACTATTCAGATGGATATCAATCTTATGGAATAAGCACGTCAGTTTCATGTACATTATAATTTTTCTTTACACTACACAATTCAAATTGATATCTCAAGAAATATTGCAAAATTTGAAATATCGCACGATAAAATGAATTCAAGTTGTTTGAAAAACTGATGCAATCCATGTGATGAAGGAAGGTAGTATACGTTTTTGTTTAGTTTGAAGATTGAGGACGCATTTTGGTTACTTTTTGAGAGAATTTCATTCAGTCTTTGGGAAAGAAAGTTTATGGCTTACTACTACATCATCTTGACACAAAAATATGTGGGAATCTCCCAAAGGAAAGAAGGAAGCAATCAATTTCAAAAGAAGTAACTCAAACACTCATTATTGTTTAGTATTAGTGAGATACTTGTTCCGCTCAGAGGCCTTATTTCCAAATCAGGTGAACCCTGTCATTGAGAGAAAAATTTTCCGTCTCTCACAGTTTTTCTCTCGAAACAAAGAGTGACATCCCATTTCCCTCTCGATAGGAAAGAAAACTTTGAATTGTTAGGAATCGACAGAGTTGCTTATCTACCGACCCTGTATGGAACCGACCCTGTAAAGGGTCGGTATTGACTTAATAGTCCATAATGTCATATGCCTCTCTCAGAAAGAAACATGTACAAACTTGTAGGTGCCGAGTTTTCGGACTGAGCCACATCGCTTTGAGCATTTGCCCGTTCAACGTGTGTCAGTAAAAAACAAAAATGTATGTGAATGAGTAGAAAAAATATTTTAAACGGTTTTATTAACAGAAAAGGTATTAATAATGTAAATAACGTACTGAAAACAAAATAATAATTCGGAAGGTCCCAGGTAGCAGTCTTCATACCACTCTTCTCAGCAATGTACGCTATTGATCAGATAAAAAAATTATGGAATTATTGGGCGTAGCGTAAACTGAGTATATATGTAAATTTCACACACAATGCTTTTATTATATTTTTATCTGATCAATAACGTAGATTGCTGAGGAGGGTGGTGTAATGACGCTGCCTAGGACCACCCGAATTAATTTTTAGTTTTTAATATATTATAAACATGAATACTATATTTTTTTTCAATAAAACCGTTCAACATAAAGTGAAATTTTTCAGTCATTTTACACATTTACAAGCCCTGTCATTTGGAACCCATATTGAGTTAGTTGTGATACAGTATGTGTTCTGACATTTTGTAGCTGCGGCCATCTTGGATTAATGATGATACATAATGTATCAAATTGTATTGACAGTATCAAATTGTATAGTCATCAAAACGAAATGTGTGTGCCATATATTGGATCAATCTGTCAACAGAAAGGGGGGTCAAACTTCAATTAATAAATTTGACTCAAACAAACAAACAGGGTAAGCTGAATGAAACCGTTTGATAAAAACAAAGTATTGATATTCAGGAAATTTGGTAAACTAGCAAACGGGGATTATTTCTTCCACCATTGATATTAGTCGTTCGACAAACTGAAGACTATGGTTGACAATAAGGACAGATGTACCTGTTTCTTTTTGTTTTTTGACTGATATGTTTAGTACCAACTTGCAACTATAAACCTGAACCGAAAACCTGTTTCTTCTTTTAAGTACATTGACAAGATCCACCCATACAAAAAAAGCTTTAGTTGGTCCACAAAGTTTCAGAATGTTACACAGCAGTTGAAACTGTTCAGGAATGTTTTTGAACGTTTTAGACCATTCCAGAACTTTCCAAAATGTTACAGAATATTCTGAAATATTGTAAAATTCTCTCAAATACTAACGAATCCTCTTCAAATTTCGAAAAGGCGAAATGGTCTTATATTTTAGAAAGCTCACTTTAGACTATAAAAATTAAAAGCTTTTTTGTGGGTGAAGAGAGAGGGCTATTGCAACATAAACATTTTTTATCGTTTCACAATGATCTTGGATGTTCTAGGATTTTCTTGAACGTTCGAACGCTCAAATGAGATACTCGGGAATGTTGTGCAAAACTGTGAAAATCTGAAATGTTCTGGACTGTTCTAGAAGTCTCAATAGAGCAAAACTCATATGTCTCATATGTCAGGAAGCCAAATGTGCGAATTAAAAACTAAAGATGAATTTGATGGCTTCCCAAATAGAATGTCTTTCTGCTCACATTGGATACTTTTCACCGAAGGACTCTTTAGCAATTCCAAAACTGATGGCCACCTTGCGATGTAATCCTCCATGGCGGATCAGACCTAGTTGATTCAGTATTTCAACTAACCTTCTAACAAATCACCAATGATTATTCAAAAAATGATTCATGAATAAAAGATTTGATTCTAGTGAATGTGAGAATGCTGAATAAATATCGCTGGGGTTTCGCTGTTTATGAAAATGGTACATATTGCTTCAGTTGAGAATTTAGCAAAGAGTGTTCTCTCTATATTTTGTAACCTCATTGAACTAGCGTTGTCAGCAGCAAATATCCTTCCTCTGAAAGAACCTTCAGGAATCAACTAAGATGACGAGAGAAGTCCTGATGGAGTGCCTCTCATTTCTTGAAGACATGGATGAATTTTGGTATGGGGATATACCTGTATTGATACTTCAACTTGCTTCCATCTTGATTTGACTTCGCGAATGACTGGTAGACCTGCAGAATATGCTGAAAAAATAAAATCACGAAAATACAATTGCCTGAAAGGACGCAATACCCTCCCGAATGTATAGGGGCTTTGGAGATAGGACCCGACTGGAGCAACCTCAGGGAAAATAATAATGATAATGATAATCATAGACCGTTTCAATAATGAATGACATCGAAACAGTTCGCAGTACGGAATCAGAGCTGTCGCAGAAGTGATCGAAGTGGTCGGTATTTTCATTAGATGGATAAGTGAATACATTTGCCTTGAAAAAATAATCAACAGATTCAATCCTCCATTGGTAATGCACAGAAAGATATCCAAAAATTTCTCCGATATCTTCTGGTATGTTCATACAATGACGTATCACACAAAACTACTGAGGTAACTGAATTATTTTCTACTGAAATCAACAAAAAGTGAATGATAGCGCAAGACCACTGATTGAGATATTTGAGCATATTCAACTGCAAGTTTTTGACAGCTTCGTCGTTTACTTGAAATCTACATTGAATGCATATACTGTGGGCAGTGGGTACTCATCGGTAACCTTCGATTCCATTCGGAATTTTTCTTATCCGATATCACAAAAAACTGGTCAATCGAGATTCCTCACAAGAAAAAACTCTCCATGGCTATGAAAAATTAACGTGTTCGCAGTGTAGAGAAGGAAGGAAATTCACAAGTTCAATGATGTATTCGAAGACATTTCCTCCAATAGATAGATTCAGAGGTGAATCAAAAGTTATTCTTCACTTTTTCCTAAATTTTTCAGACATGAGTGAATCTCTAGTGAGTGAAGAGGTGATTTTTTTTGCTATGAACAGGAAGAAAGTAAATTGCACATTCGAGGAGTTATAGATTCATACACTGATTTTTTCTTCATTTGTATCCAATGTATTGTGATCGACTTTTCATTCAAGTGTTTCAATATAATATTATTGACTTTATAATCGACATTGATTATTGAGGATGATTATATTCACCAAGCTTTGAGATAGTCAATGACAATTTCCACTTGAATAATTCAACTTTGTTGCAAGCAGTTTGCTAACAATGCTGCATGGAAGAGAAATTATTTTTCAATAAAAAATCTCTGAATTGATCTCGCTTTTCTTTCAGCATATTTCGGAGCAAAACGTTGAATAATTTCAGAATATTTCTTTGGAATCCTTCATAGAAAACTGATATCTCAGAAACTTCCAAGATTTCCTTTTTTCCTGTTACTCGTTAAAATGGAAATTATTCAGTACACCTGAATCCTAAATTCTTTTCATTTCTACCTTGAATTGTTTGACTATATATTCAAAATCTTTACGTTTCCCTTCACCTGGAAAATGAGTTTTCGTCAGCGGAGATAGAAGGAATTACATGATTTACAGCTTTTCGTCTAGACATTTCCCAATTGAATATTTAATTAGTTATGGAACTTAAACTTCAATTAAAGCTTGTAATTTTTAGTTAGTCCAATCTGATAACCGTTCAGGTGATTTTTGTTAATCATTGATTATTTAAATCTGCAGAAGGTATACAGCTTAGAGAAACAACTGGGATTGAATTGAATAAGCGAATGAATGTCATTGCGTACTGTCATCTGCAACAAATTATACTTTTTTTTTGGTAGAATACAATATAATCAGTAGCTATCAACATGGGTACTGCCAATATAGGTATTGATAAAGGTGATTTCGTAGCTGCGCTTTCCTTTGACTTATCCAATGCATTCGACTCCATAGATTTCGACATACTTGCTAACAAATTATATGCCATAGGTATTAGAGGGACATTTCTTGTATGGGTAATATCATAAATGAAGTTCAGGAAATCATATGTGACAATGGATTATACGCACTCCGTTACATTCAATATAGCCATTGGAGTTCCACAGGGCTCAGTTTTGGTATCAATATCAATGTCAATGATTTACCTCAACATTCAGGTACAAAGTCAATATAACATTTTGCCGATGATACTGTAATCTGAGAAGGAGCTGATAGTCTTGAGGAACTCCAGTCGGAACTGAACACAATAAGTCGTAAATTTACGAAATGGTGTCACACAAATAAACTCATAATCAGAGCCGACAAAACGATATTGGTTCATCTCTTCAACCGAAGATACTTAGAGTAGCCTATATAGGTTAATGTCAATAATATTACTATCTATCCGTCAGAGACCACAAAATTTTCAGGACTTCATATAGATTCTGGGTTGAGTTGGCACGTTTACATAAATCATGTTTGCAAGAGAATTGACACCAGTTTTCACGCATTGGTACAACTCAAAAAGGTTATGAATGAAATCATATAAAGGAACAACTTGTTCAGACCAGTCTCAAACTCCCTACACTGTAGGTTTGTGGACTGACACCTATCAGAAAACAACTACTCTCCTGGCTAATACCATGAAGGGCGCTGGGTTATATTTGACAGGAATCTTCCCTAAAGTATTTCCTGCATAAGATGTTGGCGATACAACTGCCGGAATCGATTTTCAATTATAGAACAGGCACACTTGCAAACCGGTTCCGGGTTATTTAGCCTCTCGTCAATGCAAGGTAATGATCATCATGAACATAGAGTCGATGATATTCTATAATCAAAATTCGAAATCCTTTCAGTACATCATTCCTCGTACTAAGCCGAAAGGAACAAACAAAATGTTTGTCATCGCGCCGCCTGGTGAACGAGGTACTAACCAACCGCATATCCGAAATTTGCCCGATTCCTCTGATAGGTGTGAGTCCATTTACCTACAGTGTAGGGAGTTTGGGACTGGCCTGAACAAATTTTTCCTTTATATGATTTGATTTATTGTCAGTCTTCAAGTATGCCCACTGACTATATGTGAAAAGTTTTTTCCTTATTCGTGGAATCGAACAAATTTCGGATATGCGATTAGTTAGTACCTCGTTCATCAGGTGGGGTGATGTTTGTTGTTTGCTTCAGCTTAGCACGAGGAATGATATACTGAAGGGAATTCGAATTTCAATTATAGAATATCATCGACTCAATGTTGATTTTGGGCCACTACCTTGCACTGACGAGAGGCCCGTAACTGGTTTGCAAGTGTGCCCGTTCAATAATTGGAAATCGATTCCGGCAGTTGTATCGCCAACAGCATATGCAGGAAATACTTTAGTGAAGATTCCTGCACTGACACCTGTTGGAAATAAGACCATTTACAGGGAAAGGAAAATTTCAACGCTACCATCTATATACATTTATAGTTGTCTGCTTTTTGTTTAGAAAGGGAGTTTGAGTTTAAAACTAATTCAAAGCGTCACAATTACCCAACAAGAATTGGAAATCGAATCAAACCGTTGCAACATCGTACTAGATTGTTTAAAAAATCACCCTCTTTAGCAGGTTCCAAGCTATTCAATTGTCTGCCTTCAAATATGAAGAGTATCCCATTGATGTCTACTTTGAAACAAAAAGTTGAAGAATACCTTTCAGAGGGGTATTTTTATTCTATCGATGAATGTATTGAGTATACTTCAGATGGTGTAGTGCTGCAGGTTTTTCCGGGCTGGAAAAGGAAATGCGCCACTGGAATCAATCAAGTCGCCCCGGAGCGCCAATTGATTTTTTCGTTGTTTCATGATTTGTATTACTTTTTGAAATTTTGAAATGGATGTTCCTTTCATACAATGTTCACATGAAAGTCGTTGTTTCGAAAGTATTTCTTCTTTCGTGTAATTCAATGTTTTTATGAAAGTAAATATTTCGAGAGGGCTTTTTTCCAGTTTTGTCTGAAAGTAACTTATTTGCATAATCTATTGTGAATTGCCGCGTGCATTTTTACATCGTTGGATTGGAGTCTATTTATGGAAGTTAAAGGGGATTCATTGGGCATTGATGGATTCTTTGAAGGTCTTGTATCAAAGTGGATCAAAAGTAACTTAAATGATTTCGCCCCATGTTTGTGGCTTTCAAGAACTTATGAGTTCTGCTGCTTTTCTTTTTAATTTGTTTTCAATGTGTGAAGGAACTTACATTTATTGATCTTGAACATCCATACAGTAAGTCCTATTATAGGCACGTAAAAATATATTGAGAAAAATTTGATCTCCATCATACTCAGGAATGATTAAAAAAGTTTCATTGGGTTTGTAGGGCTCAATAGAGAAAAGCGGGTTGAGTTTACCATGCTGTTTAACAATTGAACTGGTATTTGATTTGTAAATAAATATTCAATAAATATTCAGTTTTGGAAAATATGTCGGGTTCTTCCACCATTAAAGAGACCATCCTGCTGTGGTTCTGTTGGTCTGAGGTCGTTGGTTCTTCATTTGAAGGATTGGGATTCACCACTATCGGTTGCGATGATCCTTGTTCCATCTAGTGTTGAAGGATCCTACCGACTGCGTCAATTTGTTATATCTGAATTCTCCTGAGTTGCAAAATCACAAGGTTATAACTTGACAGTAAATACAAATAGTTACAACTGATTTATTTCGTCACGCAGGACGGTATTTATAGTGAAATTATTGTTTACATAAGCTGAAAATGAAAAAAAAATATAAAAGACTCTTTGTGTGGTTGTTTGAAGAACTGCGTATCAACAGGTGTTGATTCGGCAAAATCAGCTTTGACATTGATCGTATTTACTCCATGTCACCTTCGTTATGAATGCAGAAAGCCAATATACAACATATAACATGTATGTATGTCTACCTGACATCGATGATGGGATGATTATAAGCCACTGTTTCTTTTGTACGGAGTTACAAAAATTCTCCATTTCTTGTATATTCTCCAAAATCCGACACCGACTCATCAAACAAAAATAACATTGCCACGTATGCTTCGCACATGACAATCGCGAAATCAAAATCGTGCACCGAATCACAATGTCATTGTCCAGATCAAAGGATTGGCAGTAAGGAAATAGGCTCGAAAAGTTCCGGCTCTCAAATTACGTTCTCTTTGAAAACGAAATGAAATTACCACTCGAATGTGTGCGCATGGATCTCAAAGGTTAATTGATTCTAGAAGAGAAAGTTTTTTTGCGACGACAAACAATAAAAAAGTTTCCCTGCTGGAAAGGGAAGATGGGTCGGTGCGCTGATCAAAATAATTGAGAGGCGGACGCAGTCGCTTAACGTGACCGGAAGGACGTTCCCAGGACCCTTTCGGCTTCTTGTATGTTAGGTACTTCTCGATATCACACCGAGAGGATAGTTTGATGGCTATTAATGTGAGTTGTCGTTAGGGAAAACTCGAATTGAAGTTCTTATCGAAGGCTCTCGTTGCCACTTCTCAGTATAGCAAAGTTTTATTACCACTTTCAACGCACAGATGGGCTCAAGATTGTTTGGTTTCGTCAAAAATTCAAGGAGTTTTTCGAACTCGATATTTTGAAGACAATTCTTATATTCTAGTTAAACAATTAGTTTGGAAAAACGGTAAAAAGTAGAATACCGGGTGATTCTCTAAGGTGGCTCACCACTATAACTTTTTTATTATTGAAGATAAAAAAACGAAATTCAAGGGTTGTGTATTATAGTTCAATTTACATTCTTCGACATATCTACTTGCTTTGCTGTACTTCCGGTTTGACCAGAAATTACCCCAACTTTCGATTTTTGAATGAAACATCCTATACATTTTTGCATATTTCGATCAAGAATGACATTCCAAATCCAACAATACTCCACTTGTCAATATTTGACAAATAAAATCATTTCAATTCCAACTTATATTTTCTCATCTAGAATGCCATGAATCGTGTAAATCGCTTTATTCTTGATCAAGTAACATGGGAAAACTACGACTGTGAGGCGTAGTTTTCCCATGTTACTTGATCAAGTCGCAAACATGAATTATTCCAGTTAACTTGATTGTTCCAAATGAAAAGGGGGTGGCTCGTAGGCTTTTTGTGGAAGATCGTTTACTCACGAATGATTTGATGCTACACACTCCCACTTTATTTTGTCTATTTTTTTTAATAATTGCAGAAAGCGATCATACCTTAAAACAAATAATATGATATGCTGTCACTTTTAAAAATTTATTTGTCGTGTAGTTTATAATTAGATATAAAAAATCATACTAGAAATGAGAAAACTGACATGTTGCTAATTTACGGAGAAACAAAAAAGGATGCAAATGATGCAGCTCGAATTTATGCTCAGGGGTTTCCTAATCATTGCCATCCCACTCTGCATTATTTTCCAAAACTGGAAAGAATAATGCGAAATGAACCAGAAGAAAATGCCAATAACTTCATTGTAAGTGAAGAAAAGAAATAGACGTGTTGGCCTATGCTGAAGTGAATTGTACGGCGTCAATTCGCCAAATTGTTTCTGAGTGTGAAATAAGTTATTCGTCCTTTTAGCGAATTCAAGTACCAACTACACCAACATCTTTACGGTAACTATCACAGCCAAAGATTGACTTATTGCAACTGGTTTTTGACTAAATACAGAGAAGATGTACGTTTTCCATTGAAATTATTCATTCAGATGGAATCCAAGTCACCAACTTGTGTATGTTCAATGAGAATAATCAAAAGTATTGTTTTCTAACAAATTAACATCATCAAGAGATATTTGGTTCCAATTGCTGGATGGGTATTATCAGAAGAAAACTTTTGTAGTCAATAATTTTCGACGAACAACTAACTGCGGAAAGATATCTACAGTCCCTTAGAAATCAAATTAATGATTCATTGATGATTTGCCAGTGGCAAATCATCAATGAAATCATTTTTCAACAATATGGAGAGCCACCTCACAATTCTCAAGTCGCAAGAGAACACCTGAATGACATAGAAAAGTGAATTGACACTTATGAACCAATTCAGTGGCCTGCAAGGTACATTCTTGAGTTGTCATATTTTCACATAAATGTATTATTTCTTTTTCATATTCTAGATCACCAGATCTTACTCCGCTAGTTTTTTTTTTCTCTGGGGAACAATTGAAAATCAGGTTTACAATACAACATCAACTACTTGTGAAGAACTAGAGCATAAAGTAAGGGTGACATTCCAGAACATCACAGAGGAACAGCAAATCAATTTGATGCGCGCAACAATTGAAAAAGTTGAACTTTGCCGTGATCAAGTAGAAAGCCATTGAAAAATCCATATTTGCCAATGTTAAATGATTCTTTAAACGACTGTGAACTTATAATCCTCACAGTCGTGATTTTCCCATTTACTCGATCAAGAATGAAGCGATTTACACGATCCATGGTAGATCAAAAAATAAAAATTGAAATTAAAATTATTTTATTTGTAAAATATTGACAAATGAAGTACTGTTGAATTAGGAATGTCATTTTTATCGAAATAAGTAAAAGTATGTAGGATGTTCTATTCAAAAATTAAAAGTTTAGGTCATTTCCGGTCAAACCGAAAGTTTGGCAAAGCAAATGAATATGTAAAAAATTTGAATTGGATTATAATACACAACTCCAAAATTTCGTTTTTTTATTCCTGATAATAAAAAATTTAGAGGAGTGAACCATCTTAGAGAATCTCCCGGTATATAAAAATCCTTCAGTAGAAAAATCATCCCACTTTTTTTCTGATTATGCATTTGTTATCCTACTGAATAATCCCAATCTATTGAAAAAATGCCAGCTCTCGAAACTGAAAAATTAGTATTTACTATTCAAACTGAGGAGTGAAAATACTAGTGAAAAACGGGTAGCCTAGCTAGCGCGTGCAACTCCTGATCCGGACGTTTCTACGAAAAAATATAATTTCAACCCATTGAATATACGTTTCTAAAAAACTGGGTACTTGATAGATAATAGAATAAACTATAATCTTCAGTCACAGATTCCATTTCATGAAGAGTCGTATTTATTTGACTTCAATGAATGATAAACATGCAGTTTTTGGAATGACATTCCTTCATTCATCTAGGAATGAATCATTGATTTTGAATAAATCTCATACTGATTACAGATTTTTTATTTCAGGTACGTTTATTTATTGTACCAATCATGAAACCCTTCAGACCAGTGGAGAAAAAATCTTGTTAAGTGATTGGTAAGTCAGTTTTTGATATAAAATAAAACGTATTAATACTTGAGCTTCAGTTGAATTGCAACAAAGTTGACTATTTTCGAAAACTATCAACTGCTACCAAAATATCGACTATATTTGAAGCCATATTTTTGTCTGTATATCATTCAATGACATTGGAAATTTGGAAATGAAAACTGTTTGACTCTCTACTTTTCCATCATCAAACAAAAATGTGGAGAACTTCCAAAGGAAGAAAGGAATAGAAAATCACAAATGAAACTCATATTCCTTTTCTATATTTTCTATATTTTTCTGCTTGTAGAATAAACTGAAGAGTTTTCTCAAATTAATATAATTTGCAGCGATTAGAATTCAATATAAAAAACAATTTTGCGCAGGCACCATTCTGAGACTTCCTCAAAGATTTTTTTTCTGTGCTTGGTCATCTTCGTTAAATATAAAAAAGATAGCTTCTCATAATAGATAACATAGTTTGGATACCTTTTCCATTACAAAGTATGTTACAAACTTGAGTTTCAACTTGTTACAAACTTGAGTACTCCTCTTCTTCTACATCCCAGACCCATCACTGTCATGTCATGATTGGGTGGCCTTCAGAATCATATCTTCAAAGAATTTTCCGCGACTATCGAAGTAATCGGAGTCATGAAAAATCTTAAAGATCGACTATCAAAAATACTATTCATGTCATCAGGGATGTTGAGAAATAATCACAGTTGTTCATTGAAAATATACAGTACAGAAACATTTGTCAACTTCAACTCAACTCATCCCGAGAAAAAACTACAAACTCAGTCGCAGAAAGTTCCACTGAAAATATATAATAATAATAATAATAATAATAATAATATTTAATAATATCTCCAATCATTCATTTGGAAGATTTCACACAACATGATAATAATGATAATGAAAATATGAAATTCGGGATAGACAAACGTGTAATGGTCTATCTCAAAAGAGGACGATTCGGGGACTATGG
The DNA here is from genome assembly GCA_015342045.1 of Leptinotarsa lineolata. Taxonomy (NCBI): domain Eukaryota; kingdom Metazoa; phylum Arthropoda; class Insecta; order Coleoptera; family Chrysomelidae; genus Leptinotarsa; species Leptinotarsa lineolata. Next base: position 699 of record WOGR01001843.1, on the reverse strand, counting down.
AGAGGATGTGCAGCTCGTAGAGGGAAGCATCCTACACCATCTGGATGCCGGAGAGACGTATACTCACCTCGGGGTGGAACAACGTCACTGACAAGAGGTAACAGCAGTTACCTTCTGTAACAAGTATCACCACAAACTCTGACAGATCTGGTCATCGGAACTATCGGAGAAGAACGAAGTTGCTGCAACAAATATGCTTGCCGTTCCAATCTTACTCTACTCGTTTGGAGTATTGAAGTGGACTCGAGAGGAGCTGTATCAACTTGATGTAAAGACCCGAAAAATAATGCATCTCCATATAAGTTTGCATCACAAATCGTCCATTCCACGTCCATTCCCCCGACAACAGAGAGGCCGTGGAATTTTGAGTTTGGCGTATCTACATGACAAAATGGTACTGGATGTAGCCTGTAAAGTCGTCAGGAGTTAGAATCACCTTCTCTGCATGGTCCGCCACTATGCAGAGAAGAGCAGCTGCTCGGGCAGCTGCTCGGGCAGCTGCCCGAGCAGCTGATGAACTTGGTTTTGTTTTCGACACTGAACGAGGCGACCACAACTCTGTAACTGAGTTGGAGCCCGTTCAGCAAAAGGCTCATATAAAAGTCGCAGAGATCACTTCTGCGACAACACAAAAATAAGCCAATGCATGGGGTCTTCTTTAATAACTGAAGACCTCGGCTTATCAAAGCGCCTCATTTT
>WOGR01001842.1:0-18801 GCA_015342045.1 Leptinotarsa lineolata | reverse complement strand
CAATCTAAGCCGCGCAAAGTTTGGCATTACAGATCTGCTGAGTGGGAGGATCTTCAAGACCATTTCCGAAATTTCCCCTGGCTAAGTGTTTGTTTTAGCTCTAATGATCCATCAACTTGTGCTTATGAAGTTACGGAAGATACTCTATCATCCATGGATGCATATATTCATTTTTCAATGAAACGAACTTCTAACGGCAAATTTTGGTTCAACAAAAATTGCGAGCAAGCTGTCGCCTCCAAAAAGCTCGCATAACGGCAGTGGAAACAACTGCAAACTTAGAATAAATGAAAGCAAAGTACTTCACAAACAGAGAATTAGGGATGAACTGCTTGCAAATTCCAACGGGTCAAGATGCTCCTGGTCGGTAGCCAAAGCTGTTATTCAAAACTATACAAAATTCACAATTCTACCACTAACACAAGCGGATGGTTCAATTGCAACACCAATAGAAAAAGCAAATCTACAAGCTGAATAATTTGCGACCAATTCCACAGTCGATTTTCTGGGAAAGGCACCACCCACTATTCCCACACTAGAATCCACAATGCCGGGAATTACTTTTGGGTAACGTCTAGTCAGGCGAATTTTGAAACAGCTCAATATCAACAAGGCATCTGATGCTCGTCATCCTACTTGAAAAGTGCGCAAATAACTTGTACCAGTATTTTGCAGACTTTCAAGCTGTATTACAAGGACGGGGTTTTTCCTTCTTGTTGGGAGATTACTCGCGTTCAGCATATTCCCAAAACGGGCAAGAAAAATCTTCCAAATAACTATACACTAGTCGCTTTGCTATCAGTAATATAAAAAATCATGGAAAAAGTCGTAAAATACCATATCCTTGAATATTTGAAAGGCTTTAACATCTTGAGCGATCATCAATATGGCTTTCGGGAACAAAGATCAACAGGCGACATTCTATCGTATGTCACCCATATTTGAAATAACGCAATCGACAAACATGGAGAGTCAAGAGCTGTTGCGCTTGATATTTCTAATGCTTTTGACCGTGTGTAGTATGAGGGTTTACTGGCCAAACTTAGAAGTTAGGGCTTATCAGATCATTTTTGTGTATGGCTCTCCAACTTCCTGAAAAAACGTTCCCTGCAAGTGGCCGTTCATGGATATCTCCCGAATACTTTTACCATCGACGCTGGTGTTTTCCAGGGATCCATATTGGGGATCTTTTTATTGTATAACAACGACTTATTGGAAAATACCAAGAAAACAATTAATTGCTTCGCTGACCACAGCACACTTGTCTCATATAACGAGAATCTAGAAGTGATTTCGAATTGAGGTGGAAGTTATCAGGTTCAATTCAATGCCACGAAAACCCAGGCAACGATTTTCTCCAAAAAGATAAATGTCTCCGAACCGGATATAATAATGTCAGGACAGACCATTCCGCTTCCTGCTTCGATGAGTTTGTTGGGGGTTAAAATGGACACCAATATGTCATGGCACAATCGTGTCGCTGGAATTGCAAAGGCTGCTTCTCAAAAGCTTGGAAAACTGTTACAAACCAAAAAACTGTACACACCTCAGCAAATTTTGATGCGCTGTGAAGCTCAGATCAGACCTTTTTTGGAGTATTGTTCTTATGTATGGAGATCTGCCCCTAAGCATTCCCTGAAGCTGATGGATTCCATCCAGAAAAGAGCCATTCGCCTAATTGGAGATGCGAACACCACCTGCAATCTTGATAGTCTGGAAGATCGAAGGAAGGTTAGAGATTTGTCTCTCTTCTATATATATTTTCACGGGAAGTGTTCAAGTGACTTGGCTCATTTGATTCAACGAAGAGCGGTACTTATCAGAAATACGCGACGGACTGTGGTTGCCCATCGTTTTGTGAAAATTCCAGGGCACCAAATTGCCAACATCGATATTTCTTGAGGTTTTTCGGTTGAGGTATTATGGAATTTTCATGTATTATAGAATTGAATTACCTGAACTGTTAATTTTTTTTTATTGTGAATTTTTTCACGTGGATATGAAGGGTTATTCAAAAAGTATCTATGCCAGAATACAATTAATATCATTAGAGAATAAAACAATGTAGCGGACTCACGATCGGAAGGTCGTGGGTTCCATCCCAACCTCGACCAGATATTTTTCTCAAGAGAATTTATCTAGTTGAAGCTGGGATGATTCTGCAACCGTGTTAGGAATCACACGTTGTAAAGTAACACCTTGTTAGTCCTTAGCTTGCACAAGTTTCGACTTCTGAGGGTTGTCGTTCGTAGGGGTGCGACAGCTGGTTAACGGAAAAAACAGATAGACAAACAGACAGACTATTCAAGAACCCTTCTATTTGGAGAACTGCGTTTATGTGGAATAAACTTCCTGAAAACGTTTTTCCACATGGATTTAATCTCCAGCGATTCAAATCCAATGTGGATCGCTACCTTCGCACAGGCACCGCTCTTAGAGCGCCTAATGGATTTTCTTGTAGTGATGCCAGTACTACAATATATCTGGAAACACAACAATATTCAAAAGATGAAGACAATAGTTTAGAATCCTTGAACGAATATCCAAAAGTAAAAAAAACTTCCCATCAAATATAATACATGCTCACCAAGTTCTGCACCTGTTGAACAACTATTTTCATTTGGTGGAATAATTATGAGGCCCCACAGACGTAACATAAAATATGAACTCTGAACAAATACTATCAGTTAAATAGGTAATAAAGCATTTCATTTGAAAAACCTATTTCAAAATTACGTATTTTGGTTTTGTATTTAAATAAAACTATTTTATATTCCTATTTTGAATAGCAAAGTAATAATGCATTTGCATTTTGTATTCAAATACTTCTACTGAACGTTTTTTTCACATCTCTGGTTTTTGATGTGCTGAGATTATCGATATATGTCTATTAACAAAAAGACAGACATCGATAATTTCTACTAACAAAAAAACCTGAATACATCCTGTAATATTAAAATAATGAAAAAATATAAATCGTCACATTGTTTATTATCAAGAAATTGTTATTCTATTGAATTCTTTCAAAATTGAAAATTCTAAAGATAAAGCTAATAAACATTAGCGAAAGCTCGGGCCGTTAAAAAGAGTATAATTCACTTTCTAAACAGACCGAATGTATACATAACAAAACAACTGAAACAATGAACAACTAAAAACACACGGTTCAACCCGGACTTCAGATTATGATTTCAGCTAATAATAAATAATCATATATATGTAATACAGTGTCACACATTAAGTTTGCAATATATGGAAGTTTTTTTTATTAACAGATATAATGAAAATTTGACTTCGCAGTTAGTTTGTGCATGAATGAAGAGTAAAAAAACAGCCTCTTTCCTTTTGTCATGTGATATTATAAACCTGTCAAAAATCATGTTTTGTAAATTTCGAAAAATGCCAAAGAAACAAGTTGAATTTCATCAGTTCGGATTGTTGTTACATTGTTTATACATTGTTTAATAATGTATAAACTGATTTGAAATCCTTGAAATAAACAATTGAAAATTAAAAGAATAGCTGGAAATAACGAATATATTAAGCAAACAAAAACCCTGAAATGAATTTACAGTGAAATAAAATACAAGTAAATAATTGAACAATTGAAAAAAAAAGAAATTAATAAAAATTGAAAATTAAGCGATTTCAAGCCACGTTACTTTACGACGTTTCGATTGTTAGTATCCACAATCGTCATCGGATGATGAATCGGTTTTCAATTTTATACCCTTGCTAGAAATTTGGACTCTCTTCTGTCACTTCGACTTTTTTCCAATTCTTGGAATGATTTGAACGAAACATTATTCAAATTTCATGATTTTGATGAATACGAGACTTCAATGTCATATCTTGCCCAGAAAATATCCGCATTGGCCTGTTACCAGAAAAAGGAATGAATACACCTCTAGAAGTTCGTCTTTGTTGATGCAAAATTCATCCAGTTTTTTTCATTTCATTGTTAAACTGATTCAGATTTTCAATGTATGGACGTCAACATATCAGTAATCGAATAAACGTATTTCTCTTTATTCTTATTATACTCGTATTCCTTTTTTAATAGATTTTTATCCAGTTTGATTATTTTTCTGACTAATAATTCAGTTACGAACTAACTCGAAATATCATACTTTTCTGTAAAATAAACATTGACCTACAGTGTCATAACTATTCAAAAGACTTTCGTTCTAGTGATTTGTACTAAACATGATATAACACTTCGTGATTTTAAACATCACAAGAAAAATGCAACATGTCGGAAAGAAAATTGTAGGTTCTGATCGAATTGAAATGAAATTTTCCCTCAGTTGGCTTTTGAAATAAATTTAAGTTTTGGTTAATGTCAAATTATTGCGTTTAATGAATCGAGTTGTTTTGTGTACACATTTTCGTACATTTATAATTCACAGATAAGTTTTATGTTGTACAATGTTATCCACACAAGACAAAGTGGAAATCGTTCTTCCATGTGGTGAGGATGTGCCATATTGAGATGTTGCTTATATTTTCAATCACCGGCATCCAGGAAGAAATATTCACTTTGGTACCGTTGGAAGCATATTGAATGTATTTTGTGCCATAAAGAATGGGAAAATTTTTTATATAGAATTTTATGATGATGTTTTGAATGCAAGAAAATATGAAAATTTACTGAGACATAGAGTTCAAATAATTTTAAATAATAGGCCAGGAAGAGAACGGTATGGTACCATAATTCCACCCCATGATTCTTGTTCAGTAAGCGAAACTTTAACTGAAATCTTCGAAGACAGATGGATTGGTAATAATGGGCCTTTTCGTTAACCTCTTAGAACACCTCATGGCGATCCATTAGATTATTTTGTGTGGTGTTTCATTAAAAATATGGTTTACTCCAACCCGGTAACGATGATGGAAGATATGAAATCGAGAGTCAGATCTGCTTTCAATAGTTCAACTTCATACTTAATCAGGAGTGCTACACATGAAAATCTTTTGAAGATATTACATGTTTGTTTAAATAGAGTTGGAGATGTGACATATTCTTAAATACAGTGACAATTGAACTAACTTACTAATTCATGAACGATAACAAATATGTATATGATATTATAATTAATATTATATCATATTATAATGATATTATAATATTATATTATATACAGGGTGTCCTATTTGAAAATTCAAAGTAGCCGCTACTTTATATTAGACGCGACAATGCCGCATCGTTTAAAATATTTTAGGCGTTTAGATCATATTAATTTATGCAGACTGTAAAACTTGATTGATTGATTCGTTGTCTGGTTTGCCAGAAACGTCTAATTAACGATTATCGTGAAAAGCCCTGTATAATACTCTAGACTAGACAAAGGAACGAGAAATGGTGTTTTCTTCGATCTTAGTGAGACATTTCATTTGGTTGACCATGAAATCCTACTCGAAAAACTGCAAAAATATGGATTTAGGAGCATTTTATATAAATCGTTTGAAATTTACCTATGTAGTAGAATTTAATATGTTGAGATAGATAATTTCAAGTTTACTAACCAGAATTATTCCATAAAAATGCCAGAAGGTTCTTTTCTGGGATCATTGCGTCATATAATCTAGTCAATGAGCTTGCAGCTAATGTATGCAGATAACATCATCATGCTTGTAAACAGAACAAACATCACAGCTACAGTTGTCTCTACTCACAGGGAAATTTTTAAAACACATGATTGGTTTGCTAAAGCTGAATTAGTCTGTAATGATAAAAATCCTCTTTTGTAATATTTAGTTATGCCCCAAAAGGGTATGATCATAGTTTACTTTCAAATTCAGCAAATGGTTCTTTAAAAAAAAGTTACTTCAGTTCAATTCTCAGGACTTGACCTCACAGAAGATCGTAAGTTGAATCATAAACGAAATTTTCAAAAAACCTCTTCAATATAAACTGCCTCTATCGACTCATTAAAATTGTGAACATATCTGTGTTACTCATGTACTATCGTGCACGTTTTCACCCTGCAATCTCATATAGCATATCAGCTTGGGGTTCGTCTAGTGAAGCGCAAAGGGTGTTTATTTTACAGGAGAGAGCTGTCAGAAATATTTAGATTGAATAAACGCACAAGCTGTAAAAAAACTATTTGAAATCTTCAAAATTTTAATTTTACCTTGTATTTATATTTTCCAGCTGCTGATCTTCGTGAAATCAGATGAACCATTTTTTGATCCATTGAATACAAACAAATATAGTACAAGAAGGTCAAATTTACTGGAAATACCAGTTCACAGGCGTTCCTGGTCCAAATCAAGTCCTTTTTTATTGGTACATTATTTGATAAATGGTCAACTCATTTTAGAGAAATGTCGTTGTCGGAATTCAAACAGTTAGTGACAAAACGTTCAATTGACAAAGCCTAGTACTCTGTTGATGTCTAACTGAAATTTTTTATGTAATGTAATAAAGAATGCCAACATAATTTCCAAATGTGAATCAGTTAATTGTTATATTTTTGATTCGATGTATGACTTTATTCATAATTTCACTTGATTGTTTTACTCAAATTCTTTATTTTTTTTACATCAATAGTTTTTTAGATTTTATTAATGACTTGTTCTATTTCATGTATGATCCTAAAGAACCCATGAACATTATTATATTTCTGATTTTTTTTTAAATTTGTGAAGATCAAATCGTTAGGTGTAGTTTGTGAAATTATTTCATTGTTACATTTCACTACATCACGTAACATCAGCAGCACCGCTCCGACCACACACACACACAATTGAGTATTGAATAGTTTAATATTCCCATACATCATCTGATGTAGAGCAATATATTGAATATGTAATCATTATTATGTCTGATATAAGTCAGACTATCTTTAGAATTCTTTTTTCACTACAACATGCATATATACCTTCCAATTTATTCGAATAACTTTAGCAGTCAGGTCTTTCTTCAGTACGAGCTGTCTAAAGGCTTTAGTTGACTCTCGAGTCCAAGGAGCTCCCTTTTCTGGCGGACAAATATTGGCAAGTCTGCAGCGTATTGCTTGTGCTGGTAGATTAGAGAAATTCTCGTGCAAGAAACATAACTCTTTTACAGAAACTTTCGCAACCGTTCCATAATCAATAAAGACTACCTGTAAATGAAAAAATAAGGTTTTATAATATGAAAATATATATGTCCCAACAAGGGACAATACGTAACCGATGCCTTCCGCGTCGGCTACAACTGTTGATTAAGGTACGACGATTTCTCGGTCAAGACCGTACAGCAAGAACACATGCTGAAGCCTCAGGGAACGCCAGTTCCTTATTAGTTGTTCTATAGGCGCATCGATACGATCCAACCTAAATAACGCCCCCTAGGGCGATGAGCTTGCTCAGCGTATGGGATCGTACAGAAATTCTTTGTCGAGTTTTTACCGAATAAGATTTTTTGTTGGTTTTGATGGAAATTTTATTCCTTTATTCTGTTGTAATGTAACTTCTATTTTATTTTCCTTTTCAATATATTTTCCTCAAAGTTCAAAACAATCAATAATTTCAAAATTCGAATTAAAATTACATAAACATATATTAGGTATTTTGTGCCAATTAACAAAATTATTTATGGAATTAAAAAAAACACGAAATATGTCTATACAAATGTTCAAACTGCAATTCTTTCATGCCTTGAGATTGGTAGTTGCAATTCTTAAATTCCATGCAGAAGATCTTGTTTTGTATCTATAGTAATTTTATCAATTTTTTGTCTAAATCTGTATCACAATACTTCAATGTAGGTAGGAAAGTTCGGGTACATTTATTATTTCACATAACTCCATAAAAAAATCAGCAAGAATAACTACATCGCACATAGAATATATTTGAATAATTTAAAAATTGCTCGAATGTCTAGTTTAGTTTAACCACATGGTTATGCATGGTCCTGACTTACAGCCAAACGAGAATAATGCAGTCATAGCTCATTACCTCTTCATTTGTATGGTCATTAAATATATTATGTTTTGTGTAGTGAGCTTCATCACTTATTATAAGTCCCCCGCCACAGCTGTCTGTCTAAAACGCGATAACTCAAATATCTACCCAACAGATTTTCATACGATTTTCAATAATAATTAAAATAATATGGGCCGGACGGGCTAAACACTTATTTGTGGAAAAAACCTCCAAGCACCCACTGCCATGTGGCCAGAGTTTTTACCTCAAGGCTGAATCGAGAGCAGCTGATTCTGGATTTATTAATTTTTTTATTATTCAAACAGGCCTACAAAGCCTTATTGCATGAATAAAAGAGATGTGTCGATTCCTGAGAATTACAGACTGAGAACATGCTTAAATTAGTGTTATAAGTTGTTTACGAGCTTCTTATAGACACGAATACTCGCCGCAGTTGACCAAGTATTCGAACGGATGTATGAGCAGAGGGGGTCAAAGAGAGGAGTCGCTAGATTTAAATAGAACTTATGCATTATAATCATAACCTTTCTATGGTCTGGATCGATTATCGCAAGGCATTTGATACATCGTATAAGCTCTTTTTGCATTTACTCAGATGCCTTACGGTACCCGATAAAATAGTCAGATGGTTTGTACAACTTACACCACTCTAACGGACTGGCTTCACCATAGCATCTGGTTAGGGTAGAGTCCAAACAGAATGAGTACTTGAGAGTATAACTATGGCGCCCGGAAACCGGAGGCATAGGGTCACCCATTTGTTTTATATTGATGATCTCAAACGTTATGCCTCTGGAGAAAAGGATCTCCAACATTCCTTGAGGGTGGTGGAAGAGTACACGCATTCTATCGGCATTTAATTCGGGATAGATAAATGTGCAACTGTTAATCTTAAGAGGACGATGCGAGGATTACAGAAAGAATGTGCAGCTTCTAGATGGTGTCATATTGCACCATCTGAATGCCGGAGAGACGTATACTTACATCGGGGTAAAACCATCCAACGCACATGAGGTAACAGCAGTGAAGAACTTTCTCGGAGGCAAGTATCAGTACAAACTCTGACAGATCTGGTCTTACCCTACTCGTTTGGAGTAGTGAAGTAGACTCGGGATGAGATGTATCAACTTGATGTCTACATGACAGAATGGTACTGGACGGAACATGTAAAGTTATGAGGAGTTCGGATTCCCTTCTTTATATGGTTCGCCACCACCAGAGAGCAGGAATCGAAGTATTTATCTTCAGGGCAGTTGCCCAAGTGACTGATGAATTCGGTTTAGTTTTCGACACTGAATGAGGTGATCACAACTCTGTCACCGAGTTGGAACCTGATAAGCAAACAGCCCACAATAAAATCAGCCGAAAACACTTCACTCCTGCGTCAACACAAGGATAAGCCAATGCATGGGGTCTTCTTCAAACGAAATTGAAGATGAAGATATTGGCTTATCAATGCACATGACCTTCGCTTTTCTCAGGTCGAGTGGGCTGAAGTTGAAAACTGAGGGGTTTTCAATTGTCGACACACCGGTTTTGCCCTAAGCTCCGGGGGACTTTGCATCTGTTGTGGGGAATGAGGAACCTCGTCAATACCGTAAGAGTGCTGTAGATAGTAATAAAGCACTCTCAGGGCCGCGTTATGTCAATGGATATAGGCCGAGACCGCATATGCTGGACATGCTGACAGGAAGTGCTTTAGGGTCTCGAACGCCTCCCGGCAGGCCCTGCACCTTGTGTCAGGAACCTCTATACCCGTCACGCAACTGGGGTAGACTAAGGTGTTGAAGACACCATCCTGGCATGCCATGATGAACCCTTCAGTTTCCGACTTTAGCTCACTCGACCTGACGAAAGCGAAAGTCAGGCGCTTTGATAAGCCAGGTCTTCAATGTTATTAAAGAAGACCCCATGCATTGGCTTATCTTTGTGTTGTTGCAGAAGTGAGGCGATCTCTGCGACTTTTATATGAGCCTTTTTCTGAACGGGTTCCAACTAGGTGACAGAGTTGTGATCACCTCGTTCAGTGTCGAAAATTAAATCGAGTTCATCAGCTGCTCGGGCAACTGCCCTAAAAAGAAATGCTCCAATTCCTGTTCTCTTATGGTCGCGGACCATGCAGACAAGAGGATTATTATTATTATTATTATAGATATGTTTCGGAAAGGACAATTATGTCAAATTCGTGTGAAAGTTTGTTCATAAATACTATCATCTCATCAATATTTTCCATAATAATTTTTATGCTGAGTTAAATAACGTTCAATAAGGAAGGATTATGTAGAACGAAATCATCCGTACTAGAAATAATTTTAGTTGATAATGGTACATTTTTATATTCCCTTCTTATGAATGGATCCATTTTAGTTCACCAATAATAATATAAAATTCAATTACAATCTACAATATAATTACAATCTAAAATGAACGTCAGGTGTTGAACAAAATTAATCTATTTCCTGAGAGAGTATAGTCGCTGTTTGGTTTTTGAATACCTTGGTGTTTTTTTCTGATTTTCGCTAGATTTTGGACTACTACTGTCTTGATTTGTCTTGTCTCAGATATTCCGTTTTTTCAGCATTATTATGGTCTGTTACAATGCCTGATTCATTTAGAAATGACTGTGTTGGGGTTGCCGGTGTGCTACTAGACTTTTTTTCAGGCTGATGCTCCTGTAATTCCTGAAGACAGTAACTTTTTCATCAATAATTAGTTTGTTTCTTTAATGTAACAGATTTTGCCGTTTTCTTGTTCTGTTGAAGATATTCTCTCAGTGCCAAATATTCAGATCGTTGCTATTCTGTTTGTTCGTTAGCTATAGAGTAGTTAGTTCCTTTCAATCTTCTACAATTCTTCATAACTTCAATCTTCTTCAGATTTGACATAAATTCTATCTTGACTGGACGTTTGGTTTGTTCGTTTCACCAAGACAATAGAAATTATTGATGTCTGTTTCTTTAACTTCTACCCCCACAAGTTTCCTGAGTTCAGTGCAAATAAAATCTAAGGTGATATTTTAGTTCGGTGCAGTCCACCCGAACACAAGTATATTGTTCAGTTTTTTCCCTTCCAATTTTTTTATTATCTCTTTCAGGGATGAGTTTTCTTCTTCTTCTACAGAACATTCGCTTCACTCGCTTCAATGGTAATTTTCAGTTCTGATTTAATGTTTCTGACTTCTTCTCTTGTGTTTCCAATTTCTTCAAATATTTGAGCAATTTTATCATCCATAATTATCAACTGCGGTTTAAAGGTGCACTAGCCCTCTTGCTTATCAATATATTTCTCTGACAGTTCGTAAACAATGCGAATAGAGTTTGCTTTCAAGAAAATACTATCTTTTAGTCATATATGGTACATGGATCGAATGCACTTTCACTCAACTAATCTGATTTCACTTGTTTGTGGAATTGAATTTCCTTCGAAACTAGATGTAACAATCACTGTTGGTCCCTTCATGCTTGCTGCAAGTATTCATTTTCAGCTCGATTCATTTCTCAAATATCCGGTAGAAGTTTTCCGAATATCAAATATCTCAAAACTAAAGAGCAGTTTTTATGTTGATAACTGCGTAACAAGTGTGAGCGGTGAGGAAGAATCACATCAATTCATTTCAGATTCTACTCAAGTTATGTCAATTGGCAAATTTGATCTGTGCGACTGGGAATTATTACTTACAGACCATTCCGATTCTGAATTTTTGGGAAATAATGTATTTTCTGTATAAGGATTGATATGGAATAGGAGAAGTGATAAATATGAAATTAATTTGGAATTTTTGAAAAATTTTGATGTGAGGAAAATCACTAAAAGACTTATTTTATCAACATACACAGGCACAGCTCTAAGAGCGCCTTAAGGATTTTCCTGTAGTGCTTGTTTTGTCCTTAAAAAAATCCCACAAGATTTTTGATCCCATTGGATTTATTTATCCAGTGCAAATATGTTCTCGTATTTTGTTACAAAAAATTGGTTGGGATGCAGTGGTTCCTGATACAATTCACTTTTGAAAAAGCTACTGTGATAGCGAAACATGTCGTGATATATTATTTAAAGTTTGTGGAGATCAAATCGTAAGGTGTAGTTTATGATATTAAGGAACGATTTCGACATTGGGTAGGAAAGTTACCTTCTTTGAAGAGAATGCTAGAGCTGCTGCTATAAGGAAAAGCTTGCATATGTTTTGCGATACAAGTAAAGGCGCATATGTGTCTGTTATTTTTCTCAGAACTGAATCATCACACGATGTTAATTTACAGTTGGTTCAAGCTTAAAACAGAATACCACCATTAAAAGATATAACAATTCCCAAACTTGAGTTGTTGGGAGCCACCATTGGTGTTATATTGTTGAATTCTGTTTTGGATTATATGGTTGATAAAATGAACAGATTGTCTGGGAATGCAAGAAACCAGCAAATATATTGTTGAATATATTAACAGATTTTTCGATGTTTTATAGGTATTTTTCCAAATACCAACAAAATCTGAATATGATGGGTTGGATTTTTAGGTTTGTTTATAATAGTCGAAATCCAACTCGGAAAAGATCAGGACATCTTTCTGCCGAAGAATAATTCAGAGTGAATCTTTTAATGGGGGTGAAAATGAAAAAATTTAAAGTCCGTGCTCTTTTTTGGATGAAAAAGGTGTTATCAGAATGGAAACTAAAATCACTAAACGGGATGATTCATATGATTTTCTATATCCTATTTTACTTACTTCAAGACATTTGGTGACAGAAAATTATTCTTTATTTTCACCAACAAAATTGTCATGCTGGAGTACTAGTTGTAAAATCAGAGAATATTTTTGGATTCCTAGCGGAAGAAGAGTGGTGAAAAAAGGAATTGAATAAATTCATGAGGTGTAGGAGATTTAATGTACATCCTTTGAATGTTTTGAGTAAAACACTACCTATTGATCAAGTGAGAGATGCTGCTATTTTTGAAGTTGTCGGGATAGATTTAGTTGATCCTCTTTTCTTGCGATCTAAAAAGAAAGTTTGGATTTGTATTTTCACGTGCGCAGTCTACAGGGCAGTACATTTAGAGATCGTTACATCGTTGTCAACTGAAATTTTCATACTCGCTCTGAAACGATTTATAGCACGAAGAGGGCGACCATCTACCATTTATACTGATAATGGCAGAAACTTTGTAGACACTAAAAATTATTTGGAAAATTTAGATTGGAATAAGATATCACAAATTAGCGCCACACAAAGAATTAAATGGAAATTCAATCCACCAGCGGCAGCATGGTGGGAGCGTCACATTAGAATTATGAAAGAGTTATTAGGAAAACAATTGGTAAAGACATGTTTGACTAATGAAGAATTTTTTTCAGTTGTATGCGAGTGTGAGGCAGTGATAAACATAGTAAGACTTTTGACTCATCTTCCAGAGAATAATAATGATCTGGTGCCATTAACACCATCGATATTCATGCAGGATATCAAAGAAACTGGAACGCCTGATTTGGACAACATAAATGCTGATTCTACAAGAAGACACTGGAAATATTTTCAGAAGCTGAAAAAAATCTTGAGAAGGATATTCAGAAACTAATATCTAAGCCACCTAATATTATTCAATAATAAAAAACAAAGTCACGAAGTGAAAGTAGCAGATTTAGTACTCATTGAAAACGAAGATTTGAAGAGACTCGATTGGCCTTTGGGTATAATAGAAGAGGTATTAGTATAGGGAATGATGGCAAGATTAGACTAGTAAGATTGAGAACTTTAAATGGGCACTTGATGCGACTAATTCGACGATTGTATCCTTTGAAGATGGATATTCAAGAAGGTGAGCTTAAATTCAGAAGTGACAGAAAAAAAGGAGAGAGATAAAAGTTTGGAGGAAAGTTGAACCTACAGAAACCCAAACAAGATCTGGCAGAATAGTTCATCCGCCCAACAGACTGACCTACTAATATTTTCAAATTGGAGTTTAGAGTCTTGTTCCATTTCGAGTCAAAAGGTGGGAGTGTATTACAAATCAACCAGATTTTGTGAACTTTCGGAGTTTGGAGCACCCAGTAATGGCTGTTTTGTGTTTTGATTGATAAAAATAAACGAAAAATGTCTTGTCAGATTTTGAAACAATAATTGTCAGATAAAAAGTTTTTGAGATTTTCTGCATTTCCGAAGAGTTATTAGAGTCTTTTCAAACAGTTTATTCCCTTTGTATCCTTTTCGATTCGTATTCTTCACTGGGTAGGTGCTGTTTTATGAATTTATAACAGAGGGGAAGGGAGTTGCCTCTACTCTTATGGAACCTTGTCCTCGATTGATGACAAACTGTGAAAAACCAAAAAAAGTACTTGATAAAAATCACTACATAAACTCAAGCGAGACATAAGTGGAACCAGCTGATTGTGTGATACCCAAAAGAGTTTGCCAAGTATTTATGTCGATGTAGGAGGTATCACCAATACTCGAAAACGACAACTGCGTTAGTAGATTTTGCGGAAGCTTTACTGGAATCCCATCGGAAAACGAATCCACCAGTTTCTGGAAATTATATAAAAATCAAGAAAGGTTAATGCAGTGACAGTTGTTTCAGCCTGTTTGGGCATCATCCGTACCGGTCAGGCTGTCCTCGATTGAAGATAAACTGAGAAAAACAGGAAAAATTGTACTTGATAAAAATCACTACAGAAACGCAGGTTAGTTTGCCAAATTTTCATGTCAGCGTTGGTAGTATGACCGACCTTTAAACCGACAACTGCGTTAGCAGAAATTTAGGATACCATCCCAAATTTTATTGATTTGAAATCAAGAAAAGTTGATGCAGTCAAGCTGATGATTCCCAAACAGTCTGAAATAGCTGTCTATCGGTGATTCTTAAATTGAAATCAAATTGTGAATAATCGGAATAGTATTTATCTATTCATTTTTCATTTTCATAGAATTATTTTCCAGCAGTATTTATGCCCCTGGACAAGTAAAGGGGCTGACCAGTAGTGGAAGGGAGGGTGAGGTTGGTTGCAGGAACGGAAGTGTGACTTACAGAAGTGCGGCAGGATAATAATGATCTCCATGTGAAATATTTCGTTTTTTGAGACAATTAGGCCATTTTCCAATTTCAATAGCTTCGCAATTTATCCTGGCATGGAGTGTTATTTGGTGACGATGGTACGAAATTTATTATGTGGCCTGTGTGAAAAGGAATTGTAGTATTTTGTGATGAGAAGGTCCAAAAAATTAAAAGTGAGTTGTTTGTTGACTTCTGTTGTAAATTTAGGTCGAAGTGTAGGGAGTTGGCGTGGTTTAGGAGTCTATGGAGAATTTCAAATCCATGAGGCCATATAACGAAGATTTCAACCATAAGTAGGTTTGAAGACAGATGTGTTAAATGACTCTGGTTTTCAAAGTCTTCTATGTAAAAGTTGTTAACATTTGAATTCTGTCATCTGTTTTGTATTGCAGCGTTTGACCTTTTTATATTGCTCATAAATGGTATAAAAAAACTTGAGCTGAAATCATGTTATGTATTACCCACATTGAAACAGGTGCAGTAAGGTTATTGTCAACCAGTTATACAAGAACTTTTCCAGAATTAGGTAGCTTTGAGTTGACTTTTGAGTATCTAAAATGAATATGATGTTAAGACAGCTGGTTGATAGAAAATTCCATTTGAACCACATTAATAGAAATAATAATAACAATAGTCTTTATAAGGAAACAATAGTGTTAACAGGAAAAAATGACAATTGAAAATTTTTTTTCGAATACTAAAGAATCAATAGAGTTTGCACAGCACATAATTATAATTGAATTATAGTAACAATAATATTATAAAAGGGTAATATGGA
The DNA here is from genome assembly GCA_015342045.1 of Leptinotarsa lineolata. Lineage (NCBI taxonomy): Eukaryota > Metazoa > Arthropoda > Insecta > Coleoptera > Chrysomelidae > Leptinotarsa > Leptinotarsa lineolata. The sequence goes on along the minus strand of WOGR01001842.1, from coordinate 3,046 downwards.
GATCAGAATTTCAATTAGAGGATTTGAATTTTGTTGTTTTTCATTTTCAATTTTTCTATAAGATCATTATAAGTATAATTTTTCTGGAAGATTATTAAAAGTATATTTCAACGCCAAACTAGAAATTTCTAATTTGATTTGTATCAAGAACATGGTTGGTATTTATTTCACTCAAATTCAATGTTGAATGTTTGTGGTTATTTCTAACTTAATGAATGAAACAACAGAATATTGATTAAAAAATAAATTGTCTACCTTGAAAGATCACATTGTTTTTATAAATTTGACCTAACTTCAAAATATGGTAATTTGAATATACATTTCATTATTTTGTTTTGCAGTCTTCTAAAAGGTTTCAGTGATCAATTTGCAGATTCGAATTTATCTAACAGAAATAAATGCAATCCAAAACAAGCTTTTTTTCCAATCACCAAAAATGCAACGCTTTTATCGACGCGCGTTCTACGACGCGCGTTGAAAATTTAATACTTATAAGTGACAATTTTGAGATTATCAGAAAGAGGATAATTTAAAAAAATATTTTACCAGGTTTGGAGGAAAACATATTTTTCAAATTTCCATTTCCCTTAATATTGTAGAGTATTAACCGAGCAAGTGGATATCCGAACCCAAAACCCAGTCAATTGTCAAAAGAGACATTTGACGGATATAAATAATATATTATGGTAGCTAGAGAGTAGTTTGTAGTTGTCGAGAGTAAAATGTGAAGAAAATCATATGGAATCATGGAATAAAGAATTATCAGGAAGCAATCTGGTCTGTGAATACATAACAAATAGGATACTCACCCTAACCATTTCTTCTGGTGGTGATATCAAGTCAACTACCAGTGCTCTGTGATATTCCCCAAAAAACTTTTGAGCACAGTAAAGTCCTTCACGAACTAATTCTACAGGAACTACATAGTCTTTTGCATGTTGATTGTAAAACTCTCTGTAAAAAATCAAACATCTGTAAAAAATTGTATGACAAAATTCTATCTATTTGTGTTATTAGATACGACTTTATAAAACGACCAAGAAAAAATATTAATTAGAGAAATGAGGATAATTAAGATATATTTGCAAGAAGGACTTGCTGAAGTTACAGAAAGTGGCTTCAGCAAAAATCGCATTCTCAAATGCAGAAAAAAGAAAATGATAACCAGCGGCGAATTAGATTGTTAATAAAAAGGTTAAACAGTGATCCCAAGTGTGATACTTGGGGAACACCCGATGTAACTGCGATGGTATGAGAATAGTAATGATTAGCCCTGACAGTTTGCGTTTTTTCCGTAGTATAGCTTCATCCACCGGAAATTTAAGGGCATGGGAAAACAGTGATGAAAAGATAACTAAATTTTATGAACGCCCCTATTTCCCCGGGGCAGGCGACCCAGTGGAAATATTTAAGAATAATTTCTTATTGCACATCTACAACATGAAACAAACCTACATACAAAATTTCAGTCTCCGAAAATACAGCGGTACGAAGAAACAGTGATGAAAAGGTAATTTTCATATGTAAACGTGCCACTTTTATCCCCAGTGGTGGCGCCCCAGTTGAAATATTTGAAAATCCTTTCTTATTGCACATCTGCAATATAGAACGAACCTACATACAAAACTTCAGTCTCCGAAAATATAGCGGTACGGAGAATCAGTGATGAAAAGCTAAGTTTATTTCATGAACGCTCCTTTTCCCCCGCGGCTGGCGCCCCTGTTGAAATATTTGAAAATCCTTTCTTATTGCACATCTACAACATAAAACGAATCTGCATACATTTCAGCCTCCGAAAATATAGCGGTATGGAGAAACAGTGCTGAAAATGTGATTTTCTTATGTTAACACACCACTTTTATCCCCAGAGGAGGCGCCCCAGTCGGAATATTTGAAAATCCTTTCTTACTGCAACATAAAACGAACCTACATACAAAATTGCAGCCTCCGAAAATATAGCAGTACGGAGAAATAGTGATGGAAAGGTAACTTTATTTTATGAAGACGCCTTTTCCCCCGCGGCTGGCGCTCAATTGGAATATTCAAAAATCATTTCTTACTGCACATTTACAATATAAAACGAACTTGCATACAACATTTCAGCCTCCGAAAATATAGCAGTATGGAAAACAGTGATGAAAATGTGATTTTCTTATGTTAACACGCCCCTTTTATCCCCAGTGGAGGCGCCCCAGTTGGAATATTTGAAAATCCTATCATAGTGCGCATGTAAGACCCTATATACCAAATTTTAGCTTCCTAGGACTTACCAGTACGGAGAAACAGAGATAAATGAGTGAGTGTTAAGTGACTTTCGCACTTATAAGTATATTCAGAGCTTTGAAAACAGTGGACCTTCAAAACATATTGACATCAAAGCTTATTTTGTTAAAGATATTGTAGCAAAAGGCTTGTTAGAAGTCAAATATATTCCATCAAATGAAAACATTTCTGACATAATGACAAAGCCTGTAGCTAAAGAAAAATTTGACTATTTCAGACAAAAATTCAATGTTCAAGAACTTTATATTTTTTCTTTCAATGGAACAATGTAACTATTTATTACTTATATGTTATTTTATTTGAATATTCATTTCTTTGATGTAAACGTTGTTACAATTTAAAAAGTATTTTTCTTTTACCGCATTTAAATTGAAGGGGGGTGTTAAATGAATGTCCTTTCTTTTATTATATGTATTCTGTGAGCATTGTATGACATATAATTGTAGATGGAGCAAGCTATGCATGTTCCGTGAAAAAATGAATTCTATGAAAAACGTTGAACACGTAATTTTATTTCTCCCAATATTCTAAAATTATTACCAAAATCACTTGTATCTCAACACATACTACTTCAAACTGAAAATTAAGTACTTATGGTTCAACCAAGAGTGCTTAAGAATAAAAGTGGTATAAAAACATAAGTAGTTTCAATTCTCATTTTCAATCAAGCTTCACTTATTACTAGGTAGATTTTCTTCTACTATGAAAACTATATACAACTTCGAACACATATGACGTGGTCAAAGTACTCTTCTCTTACGCC
>WOGR01001841.1:0-15624 GCA_015342045.1 Leptinotarsa lineolata | reverse complement strand
ATAAGGCATGTTTCTGAACAATACCGTTTCAAGTTATGGTATCAGATGGATGGAGCCCCTGCACATAGTACTGATACCATTACTGGGTTGTTGAATGGGACGTTCGAAGATCAATGGCACTGCTACAACGGGCCATTTAAATTACCTCCTCGCTCTCCAGACCTAACGCCACTGAACTTCTTCATCTGGAAATATATCGAAGAAAATGCGGATCTTGTGAGTGATAAAGAAAACATGAAACGAAGGGTTCTGAGGGCTTTCAATAATTTGATTCCTGACTCCATACAGAAAGCTACAAATAGTGGTATGCAAAAAAAAATCTTATTTAGAACAAAACGGCAATGTCTTTGAACATCTGATCAAATGAACCACAATATTATATGAATTCAAAGAAATCAAGTTGAATTATAAAAAAATGAAATTCGATATCAATAAACAAAGATATAACTCATCTCTCTGAGAGTATTTTATTTCAATCCATCCATTTTCATTTGTTTTCAGAGCTTTCTCGGTATGGTATCGCTTTGAATGATTTACATTTCAAATATTTCCCAAAATCGGATATATCTGTAGTATCCAAAAATAATAGAATAGTGTATGGTTTCCATTTGAAAAAAATTGTGTTTTTTTGTCATTTTTCTCGATGTTATGTTTTAGGTGGAAATTTCGACCACCCTGCAAATTATTTCCGAAAAATCAATGGACCTGTTCATGACTTGATGCCTAAGGTGTGATTCTGTGAAAGTTCACATTTTCAACTGTTACTTTCTATGAGTTATGATTTTTTCGGAGTGGTGCTGTCTGTAACTGTCAAATTTTTCAGAAAAAAATTAATATCTCGAAAATTAACAAAGTTGGATACAGGCATTGTTTTCCAAAGTGGGCCTATAATGTGCTGAGAAATTCAAAAATGTAATGAAATACAAAGTGTTTCATTTGAAATGAGGAAGTTGCCCTCAACTTCTGGTATAGCGGAAAGAGACCGTATGTTGAAAATATTTTAGTTGAAAAGGCCATTTTGTAAAAGCCACTACCACAAAATTTCAAGTTTTCATTTTGAACCGTTCTCCATATATTTCTAACGAACGCTCGTCGTCAAAGACCCTGTATATTCATTTGATACTACAGGGTAGTTCAAAGTTTTGAGCTTTACGATTCAGGTGGGAATACTCAACGAGCTTATAGAAAACTCTAAACGGCACATGTTGACCATTGTGATCGACCACAAATAAAAAATATCTTACATAGTATCCGAAGTTAGTGAGTAGTTGACATTGTCAGTCGTCTCACTAGGTGGGCCTCATTGGCTCATTTTTTTCTATATTTTCATAACATCCATTTCAACAATCTTGTAAAAAAATTGTGGGATGCAGCCGTTACTTCATGTTAGAAAATCATCATGAAAAATGAGAATCAAAATGTTTTTGTACCACTTGTATTTGTAACTAACGTTACTGCAGTTTCGTCTTTCAAGGATATCTCCAAACGAATATAATTGTTTCCTTTCATTCTTATAGTACGTGGGCATATTTGAAGACTGGTTTCAAATCGAATTATCTTAATGAAAAATTCTTTCAGGCCAGTCTCAACTCACCTACACAGTAGGTTTATGGACTGACACCCATCAGAAAACAACTGCTCCCCTGGCTAATACCACGAAGGGCATTGGATTATATCCGACAGGTATCAAGTATGCCCACATACTACAAGAATGAAAGTTTTTTGTCCTTGTACGAGGTCTTAGGCCATGTGGATATGCAGTTGGTTAGTACATCGACAGACAGATGGGGCGATCTTGTTGGCCGTTCGCTTCTGACTAGTTCAAAAAATAATACTCTGAATAGAATTCGTTTTTTAATTATCGGAAATCGTCGATTCTAGGTTGATGATAGACACTACCTTGCACTGACGAGTGGCCAACCAGACCGAAACCGGTCTGCAAGTGTGTTTCAATAATTAAAAATCGATTCCAGAAGTTGTATCGCCACCACGAATTACTTATATGAAGAATAATGCACTGACACCTGTCGATATAATCCAACGCCTTTCTTGGTATTAGCTAGGGGAGTAGTTGTTTTCTGATAGGTGTCAGTCCGTAAATCTACTGTGTAGGTGAGTTGAGACTGGCCTGAACGAATTGTTCATTTAGATAATATGATAATTGTTACCGTTTGAATACAAAATGTCTTCGTGTTCAATAAGTATGTTGGGAAAAAAATCTCAGAGAGTGCTTTTTTGAATATAAAAAAGATTTACAAAGTTGCATAATCTTACACTAACCTTTAAAAAAATTACCGTAGTCAAATATAGATAAAACGAGTGCGTGTATAAAATAATCATATGAAAATTTACTAAAACACAAGTAAAATATAAATACTACGTAGTGAGAATAAAATCATATCTGAAATGAAATTATAGCAGAGTCTATTTTTCTAAATTTGTAATAAATTTTCCATTTTTGATTTCGTAGGGTACGTGATTCTATATTTTTTTGCTTTCATAAATCAGAACACTTTCAATTATATCACATAGCCAATAATCTATTCTACTCTATCCTAAAGAAACTTTCGTACATAATCTTCACATCTTTGCGGAGAGACTTCTTTCAGATTCATATTTGAATTTTTTTCTTTTCCCTCAGAAGTTTCCCATCGTAGATGAAGAACTAAAAAGTCAAAAAGAGTTTTTCCATGGTTCAATATTCATTTCGCGACATAGAGAAATAGCAGCAAAAAATGGAAATGAAATCAAAGTAGCCAAATTTCAATGTTGTTATAATATTCAGCAAATGGTGAAGTATATTTTCAATATTACTCAAAGAATGTAAAGTTCACAAATGGTCAGTTGCTTTCGATGAACTTGTTTTTTTCTATATCTTTGAAAGTGTTTGTGGATATGATAATAAATGAATTGTAAATGGGTGAAAAAATAGTTTCAATCATGTCATTCACTTCAGGTCCATCTCAAATCATTTCAGAAAACACGTTCATAATAAGCAAATTCTAAAATTTCCCTGGAGACTTGAAAAAAATGTTCACGAGCCGTGTTATTTGAATCGAATAAATCATTGTTTTGTAAAAATAAAAAATACAAGGAACGTGACTTTGATGAAAATTGAAGGCTGGAAACGAATAATTCGTAAAAAAAATATTTTCCTTGTTCGGAAATGATGGGTATAGCCAGATGTCGAATGCAATTCACGAAAGGGGTTTATTGAGTTATTTTTGTTCATTTGTTCCAGTTGACTTTTCGGAATGATTCGACGTGATGAAATGAAGGATCGAGAGTAAACCGTTTCATCTCTAAGTATATTGCAAGAGACATTATTGCAACGGACCATGAATTTTCTGTCGACATGCGTCAACATGCAAATGACAGATATCCTTTACTGAAAAAAGGTTGGTTGGGTAACATGATCAATTTTTTCTTGAAGAAATAATTGTTTTCTTGCTAACGTTTTGAATTTGATCAAATTCTTCTTCAGGGCTCGAAAAGTAGTTCCTCCGTATTGATATCACTATTTTAAAAAACATCGGACGTATTAGATACATTTATTTAAAAAAATAAAAAACATTGCAACAACTTGGAGACAACACCAACATAATGGGACATGGAACAGACAAATGTTCCATGTCCCTTTGTGATGGTGTTATCTCGAAGTTGTTGCAATGTTTTTTATTTTTTAAATGTATCTAACATGTCCCATGTTTTTTAAAATAGTAATATTAACGCGGAGAAACTACTTTTTGAGCCCTGAAGAATAATTAAATTAAATTCGAAACGTTGGAAAGTAAACAATTGTTTCTTTAAGGAAATATCGATCCTGTCACCCAACCAACCTTTTTTCAGAAGAATTATTGGATCACAAAATTAGTCAACTAATAAGATGAGGATAAATCTCAAGGAGTGCAACTAGATCCCAAACAGACATGGAACCATTATTCGGAAAGGTGGATATAGATAGCACTCATGCTGGCTAAATGCTCTTATGTAAACACATCGAGGTAGACCAGACTTCATTTATGCAGGTGAATAACACATTGAAAAACCACACAGACAGAAGTATTGATTACACTCCTGATGCAATCCCCTTCATGCTAAAAAATAAAGGAGTTTTGGGCCCGTTCAGTCTGAGAAATTCACAGAGCTACACTGCCTTGCTAAGCGAAAGTGCCGTATGTACAAAACAGCCTTTTTGAGATATACGACTATTTGAATTCAACTTTGACCAAGAGAATTCACGGTCAATTACGCAGTGAATCACGTGTTCCTTGATTAACTCGGACATTAGGAGATTCAGATAATCGTGAACATAATGAGTATTTTGAAACTGCAAAAATCTTTTGAATGGGACGACATCATATCGAAAACTGCAAAATAAATCAGGAAACAAATAGCTACTTCATTAGCCTCTATCATGAAAAAATGTTTCAAAACCAGAAAATTCACAAATTGCCACACAATAAGGTTTTCTGAGTTTGTCCCACCTTTTCCAGAAAGGAGGAAATTTGGGACATAGACTGTTCTTTCATAAGTATCTAAAACCAAGACCTCATAGGTTTCAACAAAAACGGGTTTTTCCATTCTTTATTAACAAACCAAAGATGTGCAACTGGTAAACCGTATCATCCGGTTTCTAGTCAAAAAGTGATTCGTGTGGTGGAAGAGAATCCTGAATCAACCGATATTGATACAACTGAATTCAGAAGTAATAGTACCCAACATCATACCATGCCAGCAGCTTTTAGAACAGACAGAATAAGAAAATCAGCAGATTGGTGGAAAAGTGTTTCCAGATTCTATAACAGATCCCTAACAAATCTAGAAAAATCATTTTCTAGTTCAGTCGTGATAAACTTTGTCATATTGTTGAGTTCTTGAAAATTTTGTTTCCATTGAATATTAACTGATTGAAACTACGTTTTCTCATCAGTTACAAATCGCACAGTCACTTCCAACATCTGCAATATCTGAAAGTATTTGAATTTTGATTCAATATATGACTGCAGATTGAAAGACTCACCTATGATGAAGTTCAATATTTCATTATACTAGCAGCTGAATCCAAATAATATCACCATGCTACTATTATGGTTTGTTTCTGGAATGGACACCCCCCTTTAAATTTCTTATCAGCACCAGAAAGGCATAACAAATACCGGACAATAGCGCAGGAAAAATTTGCTTCAAACCTAGGACACTGGCGTATGAGAAACATTACAATGATATGTGATTTTCAGATGATAAATCATTTCCTGGTCCTATATGATATTTATCTATTTAGGTTTCAATTTAAAATACGTATATTTTCCCAAATCCTACTTGAACAATCTTCGCCTGTATATATACTGCAACGGTTTTAGATCTGACATATAATATATTACCAGAAGTAATGTGCCACAGGGCCCCAACTTGGGACCGTTATTATTTCTCATTTTTATAAATGACTCTCGTGATGTAGTGAAGTATATCAGATTGATGTTTGCAGATGATTAAGAAATGTATTCCACAAAGTTTCCTCCATATGACTGTGGAGCTGTAACATAGGTTGGAAACTATAAGGAACTGATGCACCAGGAATCAAGAAACATTTCCAAATTCAGAACGATTACTTCCATTAGGAACTTTAACATGTTACAGTATTCTTAGAATATCGATATTACAATATCAGAATACATTAGTGATATTATTGATTCAGGAATTCATTTTGACTATAAACCTTCTTTCAATAATAATGTTGATAAAATAGTATCATCGATATATCGCGTATATGATTCCATTATCAGAAAGTTTAGAAATTTCCAGAGTATCTTAGCAATAATAACGTTCCATTTTGTTTGAGAGTGGTTGACAATGTTTGATGGTGAATTTTGTTAGCTCGGGTTTTTGTCTATTTTTATACAAAATGATTTATAAACTTTGAAAATAACAAATATATTCAAAAATTAAATTGAATAGCTAAATATAATGATTATTTTGAGCAATAAACCGTGAAATGAAATTGAAATGAAATGAAGAAAGCAAAAAATTTTGAATTTAACTAAAAATGGAATAGAATTCAAAAAATTTCAAATCAAGATACTTTTTCAAATGGAACAGCCTGTATATTCCTACATTTTTGAGCTCTATATCCAATATCAGATTGACTTGTTCATATAATCCTGTTTCCATTTATTTCGAACCGGTTTCGAGATAAACTGTTTCAAACAGAAACTGACGTGGTTTCCTTGTATTCATCACTTACTTTTGAAATTGAACAGATTATATTCGATGTTCCATCAGGCATAGGATAATTATTGAAATACTCTTCAACCATCAAATAAAATTATTTTCAAACAATAGTTTTATTAACGCTGACACAGGAACTGAAAATAATTTCATGAATTAGTGAGTATCCAATTATGAGTGTATTTGGGAATATGTCCGAACGCACCTCTATTTGAACAAATATGTAATGTCTTTGAGAAAATTCTATGTGTAGCACTTCTGATTAGGTTCGGAGTTGAAATATTAGAAACATTTCTAACTTTCGATAACTTATCTCCCATTTTTGTAACTGGACTGGAGTAAACCATATTTTCGATAAAACATCACACAAAATAATCTATAGGATTGCCATCTGGTGTTCTAGGAGGCCAACGAAAAGGTTCATTATTACCAATCCATCTGTCTTTGAAGATTTCAGTTGAAACTTCGCTTACTGAAGAAGAATTATGAGGTGGAGCACCACCATTTTCATATTTTATTGCATTCAAATTATCGACATAAAACTCGATATAAAAAATTTACCTAGTCTTAATGGCACAGAATACATTAAATTTCCATCTTTCTTGAAAACTAGGGGTTTTGGCGCCTAATAATGACTGTTGTATCTACTGAAAACTTCATATTTTGTTAACTTAGCCTCATCCGTCCATATAATAATGTCAAAGAAATCTCCATCCTTTCGAGTCTTTACAAGTAATCATTCAAAGAATTCCACTCTACGAGGCAAACCAGTCTCTTTCATATGTTAGATACAGTAGAATTCATAGGGATGTCAATTGTGCTCATTGAGAATGCGATAAATTATCACGTAGGGTATACATATCTTCCTTTCAGATTTGTGTAGAGAAGAATTTAGAAATGCATGAAAAAAGAAACAAAATTGTTATGCCATTTTCATCATCATCCACTCTAGGCTTTATACGAATGATTTCTGAACGGAAGGTTTCATCCAACCTACAGTTTTCCAGTAGTTGATTTATCACATCATAATTCGGCTTCGGAAGTTGTTGATATCTTTAATGAAATACTCGGCATGTTCTACTTGCAATTCTATTGCACTCATCATGAACTATTAATAAATTCAAAAAATCTCCATTCCTGCCCACACGTTAATACTAAATCGCACTCGAGGTCAAATTTCTCAAAACTGCCTGGGATTCCGGAGGTAGTTTGATGTGTGGATTTCCCCGAGTTCATGTTTATCTGAAAATTAATAATTTTTATTGGAAAGGACACAATGTCTAACTTACCCCATACATACTTCCTTTATCAAATTTTTCTTCAGTTTCCTGATCCATTCTGTCTTTGTATTTTTTTCTCAGCTTCTCAAATGAACCAAACTCGGTGAGATTTTGATCGAATAACTTGAACAAAGTGCGATGTGGTTGTCGTCTTTCGGGATACAAGTTTACATACATTTCCGATGCCACTGTTTTATTCGTATATATTTGTAATAAATTTGTATCATATCTCTTTTTCTCCATTCGTGAAAGCCATTTTCGTCAAGAATTCAATGACTTGTACAATAACAAAATGTCATTGAGTGTAACAAATTAAAAGTTAAAATCAAAGCCTATTATTATAAGAATTAATTTTCTTCAATATCTTCAAGTTTTTGAAATAGAATGATAACTTATGAACATCATTGGCAAGGTGAAGTCTGGTTCTATACAAAACGAAAAGATTCCAATGTGCGCCCAAAAGAAAAAATTAAGTTGATAATGGTGGCCAGAAGACGGAACGTCGGATATCAAATCTGAAAATACCATTATGTAGCAGAAAAAAGTGGCAATGTGGAAGTGCCATTCATTTTGGAATTCTTTGAAAAATAAATTCAGAAAAAAATAAAAACAATTTTTCGGTTTTTTTCGGATATCTCCAGATATACTAAGAACTTCAAAACTTTCTCAACGGCATATTGTTATTTAGGTGAATGCGCAAGTTTGCCTCGATTTAACCATCTTCGTATCTCTCCTAGTTTCCGAGATCCCAGTGGTGATGATCGAATTTGAAACACCCTGTAGAGTCAATGCGGTTTACATAAAGAATTAACAAAATAGGACTCCACATGGAGCCCTGTGGTACACTTATCAATATGTTTCTGAGTTCAGTGTTGAGTGACGGTCAACTGCAAAGACACAAACTGATATCGGTTCTGGAGAAATGATTTATCCGAGTGAAACACGTTTTATACCATAATATTCCAATTTTGGGGCTAGATTTTCATGATTGACACAGTCAAATGCACGGCTATAATCACAAAGGTGTTCAGTCACCTGCCAATATATATGATTATTTGATTTATCAGTTATTTATATTCATTCCATCGAGGTGAAGTCCCGTTTTTTAAAGATAGGAATTACTTTTTCAGTTTTTGATCGCCGAGGAAAAACTCCTGATGGGAATGACATATTGATCAAATGTGTTAATGGTTGTATTGATAAAGTAGGAACTTTTTTTGGTATGAATATGGGAATACTATCTGGACCTGACAATTCCTCATTTTTAGGTTTGTTTATCAATAAATGAAGTAATTTGGGTACTTTCTGTGAAAGGATTCAGACATAATGTAAAAGGATTGAAGTCACTTTGAAAAAAAGTTTGCGCTGAAAGGAATTTGGTTAACCAAATCAACTGAAGCTTAAATGAATAAAATTTTGAATTCAGATACGATTGTAATCGGGTCTTCAATTATATGATCACCTATTTTTAATGTAAGATCTCTTCGTTTTTTATTTTTATTCGTTATCTCAGACACAACTCTCTATAAAGAGCGACTTGAACTTGGTGATTTGAATATCTTGTTTTTGATTTTTCAGTATAAACAAATCTTTCAAGAATGTAGTAGAATACTCAACTGTTATCGTCACAGTAGAATGTTTCTTGAGCAAAATTTATATTGGAATGATAAAGTATCGTATCAATCAATTTTGAAGTAATTGTGGTGGTATTTTGTTTAGATGGAGGATAGTTTCTTCCTTTTATTATTTTCATCTCCGTAATTGCTAATTATCCAACTGAACTTTGCAACATTCTGTTATGGCTTGATTGAATAGCAAACTTATATCTTCAATCGTGTGTGCTGTGTAATATATACAACAGAGTTAGGGCGGTTCACTTCAATAGCTTAATTTACTAATGCTACTCCAATATCTCTGATGTTACGGCGGCCTACCTAATTGCTATCCGATTAACATTATCAGTGTTTACAGAAAGCTAAATCTCTATAATGGCTTAAACAAATTGATGCTATGATCATAGGAATCTCATGTTCATTACTGCCTTTTGCAAAACAATAGAGTTTTTTGAGAGTAGGTAGAATCTTACACAATGATACAGAGTGAATCCAGTTAACTTGTTTGGTGATCCAATAATTTTTCTAAAGAAAGGATTGTTGGATAACAGGATCAATTTTTTCTTTGAAGAAATTGTTTTTTTCCGACGTTGCGAATTCAATTAAATTCTTTTCTAGGGAACTGTAACAATGAATTTTCATAAACATGTGGCAAAAATTTACTTATTTATACACACAGCGAACGGCAGCTCTTCGTCTGGCGGCATTGGGCATGGGTTCAAGTCTGAACTAAGTAGATATCGTTCGATAGCAAAAAAAATATGTTAGGCGCCACTAGAATTAAATTTTAGGAAACCCAGAAAACAAAATATTGAGAATGACAGAGCCTCATGAAATGAAAGTCAAAATCCCCAACAGTAATTTATTACTACAATAATTTTTGTTTATGGTGTATAATGATGATAAGATACAATGAGTTATAATATACAAAATCTGGGACACTACCCAAGATAATTATGAACGAATGTTTTGTCCATTACATAAATGATAAATAAAAATAATAGGATTTTAAACCTTTTGAAGAGCTTCTGAATCAGCTCTGCCTTAGACGGTATATTGGTGGTGGTGAACGTGATGGATTTACTTCCAGCTGAAATAAAGACTAGATTCAAAGGCATCAGCTGTTATTGGTGGAACTAAATCTGCTTTGCAATGGAACCTGCATTCTGAATACTTCAATAGAACTATACATCGGACCTGGTATCACCTACGGAGGTTGGGATACTGCTACGGTTGAAAGTAGTGATACGGTTCAATTACAACAGGAAGCTGTTGAACAGGGCCTCGTGGTACCCGTGCTGGACTTCTTGAAATCAGACTCGAAAAAGGAAATTCCAGGAATGGATTATTTCTCCTCAAATTATAGTGAGTAAAGATCATCAAGCCCCAACGGAAAAACCCTATCGGGTTCAGAGGGTAAACTTGCTCTCAATAGAAACAAACTAAACACCAAAATCACAATCTGTGTGAGCATATCCTCATCGCAAAAGAAAGATTTCACAAAGAAAACCAGTGCTTATGACTCGCCAACTCTGAAGTCACGCCGGCCATCCATAAAAGGGACCTTCCTTTTAGTTTTTTTTCAAAAACTTATTAAAAAACCAACCTACAGCGCATTCTCACTGGCATACAATCTGAGTCTGTTTTTCACGTCGAAACGGTGACGTCATACAAAGTAACTTTAGTTTCATTATTTCCGGACAGGTTAAGATTTGAACTGGAAATAATAAAATTTTAATATATACATATATATGGATGTTTTTAAATGACGAAAACTGCAATGCCAAGAAAGTCTTCCTAATTTCAAAAGGACTACTAGAAGAAAAGAGTAGTTGTTTCGATCCGCCAGATGGCATGTTTAGGGATTTACGTTTCGTAGTGTTGAATAAACAACGAACGCACCGAATGGGGAAGGATGATGAGAACAGCACACATTAACTGGTCTGCTCTCGGAACATGAAAGAAAATATCCTTCAGCTGATTGAAAGTTAGAGGTCAACATCCGATTGTTTATTTTCTGATGACATATGAAAATACTCAAGTTCACCACCAACGCAAATAGACGATTCAAGGCTTGAAAATACATAAATACCACGTTGAAAATATATACAGATATATCAATGCATGATAACTGAAGTGATTATACTCTTCACTAACAGGTGAGTAAATGTAAAAATTTATAATACAATTTTATAATAGGAATACTTATACACATCATGTAAAATTGTCTATTTCGATTTACAGGAATGCTACTAGTAGTGTAATTGCAGTAGACAGCATTTCTAGAAGTTTTGGGTGCTCTACATGATAGAGTACAATTATATGACATCTTAAAGGTAGGTAATAAACATAATAAATATTCCACAACAGCAGTAATTCCTTTTTTTCTTATCAGAGATTGGTGGAGCATTATTACGGTCCACATATGAAAAACATGAACACCCGGTTATCTATATGATGTGAATTTATCATTTGAATTAAAAATATTAGTATAACTCGCTTTAGTTCATGAATAGGTACTGTAAGTTGAATATGGTTCAAGTTGATAAGTGAAACATAAGCTACACCTTGAAAGAAATAGCATTTGATAAGGATGGAATAATGCATGGTAAAGGAAAATGCTATACAAAGACAGAATTTAATCACCACAAAAGCAATGTCGATAGTGAAATTTTCAGTAAAAGCATCGAATATTTTTCCATATTGTATAGCTTCTCGTGCAGTTGAGCCGGACTCTTTATAATAAACTGCAATAATGATTATATAACGAACGAAAGAATATAATGGTCAAAAATAGTACACGGCACGTGCACTGCCAAGAAATAATTGAGATTTTTACTTTCCGTTAAAAGGATTGTAAAAAAGGAATGTTTTTAGAAAACAAGTAAATTAAATAATTGATTTAACAAGCAATTTGCCCGTGGTTGATGTACGAATTAAATCACCTGTCCTCGTATAACCACATTGCAGTCTTCGGGAAAAAAGGTACTGGCTTCACTTCTCCATCTCCACAAAAAAAAATGTGTGAAACTTCGGGAGAAAGGAAGAAAACCATCATTTTCAAATGAAGTCTTCACAAAGATGTGTAGATCATGCATAGAAGTTGCTTTCAGTTAAAAAGTGGAAGAAAAAGCCATCCCGAAACAACTTCTTTCATATGAACATTGAACGAAAGAAAATCTACTTTCGAAACAGCTACTTTTTTATGACCGAAGAATTATACGAGAATCACTTTTTCCCATCCAGTTCGAACTTCAAACATTCGTTAAGGAATTGAATCAGATATCATTCGTAGGAACACTACACAATATAATATATGAGAGTTACGATGAAAAATTTCACTTATATGGAACACTGTCATCCTCAATGGCGGACATCGATGTTTCGGAATAAGACACTTGCCTTATTGCCTCTTCAGCACCAGTACGGATAACATTATTACAAGATGAATCACTCAGTTAATTCATAACATTACGAACTTATGTCACAAAAGAGTTGAACCTACTCAAGTCACAATGACAATACCTAATGGCATTCATACGCTTACTTGATTTTATCCTAGTCATATGAATCTTATTCAACTTGAAAGGGATATGTTCTTAGGGGAGATCAGTTTTTGGTATTACTAAGATAAGAAAACTAGAAAACCAACAACGTGGCTTCTACAATCGAAACAAAAATATAATACTTTCAAAAATCTACATACATTTTTTTGCAAAAAATTATAATTGATAAACTATTCGAGACAAAGTCGTAGATTTTTTCTAGGTCTCACT
This sequence comes from Leptinotarsa lineolata, assembly GCA_015342045.1. NCBI lineage: Eukaryota > Metazoa > Arthropoda > Insecta > Coleoptera > Chrysomelidae > Leptinotarsa > Leptinotarsa lineolata. The sequence goes on along the minus strand of WOGR01001841.1, from coordinate 2,727 downwards.
ATAACTGGAAAGACGATACGATGTCCTGGAATGCTAAAGCTGTTTTAACGTTAACACGCTAATATTAGCTTCACTTGTATGGTTACTTGTAACAGACTCCTTTGGACTCGATTTTGACTAACTTTAATCGGACATGAGTAATGCCATCGCTTTATGCTGCCCTAGCTCGTAAGCCTTTCAACTGGCCTCTTCCCTCTGTCTGACGCTACCACTGTCAAAGGAACCCCTACTCCTACGAACTCACCCCCCTCGCTTCATCGACGCGTAACGGGGGCAGAAGACCCAACTTTATTTTCATCATGATGACCCCTCCGTCAGACAATTTCAGTCCGTTCTTCCCTTACATTTCATTCCTCAATCACTCTCTGAATCATTGCCTCCCTTTTATTCTTCACTCTCACTGTCTTCATCAGCTCCACCGCTATTGTGGAGCATACTCCACATCATCGATTGAATTGAATAAGTATTTTCTGAGATAATACACTTCAAAATAGACTCATAAAAACGGACAAAACCTTTGAAACCACCCAATATTCAATTTTCTTTCAGGTAAGTCAATCGATAATTCAGTTGCCAATCTTGAACCTTGTATTCTAAATGTGTACTAAACCTTTCCTTGTATTAACCCTTCACTCTGTATAACCTTACAATTGTAAAACGAGACATGCAATAATAATTCATCTTCAATCTATTTCTGTCCTCAAGGTATTACCAAGTTACTTCCGATTTTTATAACCATAAATGAGTTCAATCTATTAGCTGCAATGACACACGTAACATCCGAGCATTCTATGATATCCTACATCAAGGTTCATTGCCTTTAAATACGGATCGATACATCATATAAATTATACGAGGGAAAGTTGAATTTTTCGGGCTCTTCTGTCATTAGACAATTGGCTGCTGTTGTTGGTGCGTTCGAATGGAAAGAAAATGTGAAGTTTCTGATCCCACAGATAGTGCAGAAAAAATAGATATCGATAAAGACGACACGAAAACTTCGAATTAATAAACAGAAAAACTATGAAAGTAGTGACTTATGAATTAGCAGGCAAGTTGACATACCACAGAATCTTTCAGTGGGCGAGCTAGGAATCATTATTAACAAAAAAAAATGACTGGCAATTGAACTGATATAAATATTTATTTGAAACCGGTGAAGATAAACTAGCGTCCGCCCCGGCTCTGCACGGGTGCAATGCTGATACTAAATATGAATTCACCGTCCGGAAATATAAAGGCTTGGAGAAACGGCGCCACTGGCGCCCCAGTTTGAATATTTAAAAATCGTTTCTTATTACGCATCTACAATATGAAACGAACCTGCTTACAAAATTTCAGCCTCCGAAAATGTAGCGGTACGGACTAACAGTAATGAAAAGGTAATTTTCATATGTGAACGCACCCCCTTTAGCCCCACGGGGGGCGCCCCAATTGGAATATTTGAAAATACTTTTTAGTTCTTAGATCTAAGAAGCACCTATATACAAAATTTTAGCTTTCTAGGACTTACCAGTACGGAGAAACAGAGATGAATGAGTAAGTGTTAATACGTGAGTGACTTTCGCATTTATGAGTATAAATTAATAAAGAGAGTATTGGATAGATAACACGGAAGAAAGAATGTAGAGGATTTTAATAAAAAAATGGAATTTCAAATAGCCAAAATCAAGATAAACGTTTGGTGAAGAAGCAAAAAATGGAAAAAGAAAAATGAGAATTGTTCAAAGAAAAGGCCATATCCGATCTTTTGAACAAACTCAAGTCGAGACGAAAGAAAACAGGGATGAAATATTAAAGAAAAAAACTTGTGTACAGTCCCTTCTTCCAGACTAAATGAAACAAGGAAACATATAATCGTATGAAAATGCCATCTGCACAGTTAATTTGCATGTACTTGGATGCATGGTCTTATGTATACAGTGTGTAAAAGACAAACAGAATAAATTAATCATTTCGGTTACTGTACATATTTTTAAAAAATCCCAAAACACGTCAAATTTAAATAATAATTTGACATACTTCAACCCTCGTCGAATGACAGGTACAACCCCCAATTTTTTGAATGGGAAGTCTAGGCTTGTGATATATAGTTTGAAAGGTCTCTCCATTCTCTATTAAAAAATATTATCGTTTTCAAGTTTATTGTAACAATTAAGGTAAAATGAATTAAAATAATGTGGTTACCGAAATTCGATAAAATACACTCAAAACTTATTGCAATATACTCAAAACTCATTTCATGTTGAGGTATTGATAATGAGAAAGTAAGCAAAAACTAAAGCAATGTTTTGTAAAGAACTGTAAATAATTTCCATAGCAACGTTAGTTCAAAACGCCTTGTCAAATTGTTTTGTATGTTACAACATTAGTTGTCGGTATTTCAATTTAAGTTTAAAGTTCGTTAACTTCACGTTTGACAAATGGTTATATTAACGAAAATGCATGAAATAACAGATTTACAAATGATTGGTTACGGAACACAACAAGAAGTAGTTCGCATATTTCATGAGAAATTTCCTAATTTAACGTCCATATCTGAAGGAACAATAAGCAAAATAGAGAAGCAGTTTCGCGAGTTTGGTCATGTGGGGCACTACATTCAACGTTAGCCATACATCGATAGAAAATATATTAAAAGAAAATAAAATGCATCCCTATAAAATGGAGCGCATGGAACACGATTTTTATAAAAGAGCTTATTTCTGTGAGCAAATGATGGACAAT
>WOGR01001840.1:3354-18807 GCA_015342045.1 Leptinotarsa lineolata | reverse complement strand
AAAAATGCAAATTCAACTGTAATATACAACCCCCAAATTTCGTCTTTCTATCTCCAATAATAAAAAAGTTATAGGGGTGAGCCACCTTAGAGAATCACCCGGTATAGCTATATCCTAGAGCAGTGGTTCCCAAACTATGGGTCACGACCCACTAGTGGGTCGCGGGAGCGATTTGGGTGGGTCGCGGAAACATTAAAAACAGTTGATACTTTTGAACTGTTTTTCCATTGAAGTGTAAAGAAAATTGAACATATCTCATGACATATGTTTTATTTTCAGTTCCAACTACACTACAAAATTAAAAATACTTTTCTGAAAAAGATATCTATATATGTTCAAAATACAGTGTGAAGAGCGATGCACTAATAATATGGAAGTTCAAAAGGAGACCACTAGTTTCAATAATATCACAGACTGATTCTCGTAGCGTGAGAAGTTTCGAACATAGCCTTAAAAGAGCTGATTGGGTTTTCAGACACATATTTGTGTGAGAAGGCATTCTCGCTTTATATTTAAAAATCAAATATAGAAATAGGTTTTGTTTCGAAAGTGACCTGCGTTTAAAGCTTTCAACTTTCAATCCTGATATAATATATCTTGTAAATTGTAAGCACCAGCTCCACAAGTCACAATAATCACGTAAGTCTCATTTTTTGTATTCTGAAATGAAAGTCTTTTTTCGTACTGTATGTCTTCAATTATATCAACTTTACCATTTTCTCTCAAAGTTGTATTCCTCAATAGTGGATTTTCGCGCAAATAATGAAAAAAAATCATTAGCAATAATAAATATTATTCCACAATGAAGGTGGGTCCCCAGGCAAAAAAGTTTGGGAAACGCTGTCCTAGATATATATTTCAACATAGCCTATTAACGCTGATTGGAGAGATATTTGCTCTTGCACCCACTTTTCGTCTCGCCCGCCACACGTCTCCATCGACACAAGTGATGGAATTCGTGATACACAAAGTGAGGTTAGTTTTTATTCTGTTCTGTTTTCATTCAAAGTGCGAATTCTCCATGTTCATTTCTAACTTTTATGTGGTTTGCTATCCAAAATCTTTCCTGTCCTCTACGTTTCACAGCGAGAATTGCTAAAGTAGCATTAATGTTTGCGTCATCATCTGATGAACTGTCAAATGTATCAAACAGAACATGGAGCATCATTTCACATTCAACAGCTGCTAACAACGCTATATTACAATATTTTCTCGTCTGTATATCTTCTACTATAATATTATATTATATCTCACCCGGATGCTACCTCAATGGAGTAAACATGAAGGCAATTCTCCACTCGGTTACTGCGAGATATCACAGACAATAAGATTAACTTTATGAAGATGTAGTTGATTGTCCGTGAATACTTATTTCTTCCAAGTTGCATCGATTTTTCGTTGTGAAGACACAGTAGCACGTGCAAGGATTTTTTCAATTAATAAATCTGGGGATGAACGAAATCTTTGACGCTTTATATTCGCGTTCAACAATAAAACCAATATATTAACAGACAAACCAATTTCACGAAAAAAAAATAAGTGACCTATAGCAATAATAACACAAATATTTTGACAAATATTCAGTTTCGTCATTATACGTAGAATATTCAAAAAATAAGGTGAATGTTCAAATTTCGCGGACTACGTACATTCGATTAGCGATTTTTTTTATGTTAGTACACTCGTCTCGAACGTATGTCCATATTTTCAGATGCTTAGCTTGTTTAGTTAGCTGGTGAGAGGTATAAAAGTTAGAAGTGTTTTGTGTTCCGCCACTTTCTGCTATCGAAAAAAATGTATCAATAAATTTGCATCAAATGTTGTGTAAAAATGGCATTCAGTGCTCAAAAACACCTAAAATGTTGACAGTGGCATACGGTGATTGTACTCTGATTTATAAAAATGTTTAGAAGTGGTACACGCTTTTACAGAAGATCGAGAAGATGTGAAAGACGACGATAGACCTGGGCGCCCCAATACATTAACAATCGACGAAAATGTTGAAGAAGTAAAGAAAATTGTTATGGAGAATCTTTAATAAAGATGTCGGCTTATCGGTTGGCTCGTGCCATGCAATTTTTTCGGAAATTTTCGGCATGAAGCTTATGGCAGAGAGATTCGGTTCCAAAATTGCTAAATTTTTACAAAAAAAACCGTCGCACGAGGAATTGTTGAATGGCGTCAACAGCGAACCAGATTCGCTCAAAAGGGTCATAACTGGTGATGAGTCATAGGTATATGATTGTGACATCGAAACCAAAGTCCAATAGTCCCAATGGAGGAGCCCAGAAGAGCCAATACCAAAAAAAAGCACGTCACGTTCGATCAAATGTCAAGGTTTTGCTCACTGTTTTCTTCGTTTACCGCGGCGCAATGCATCAGGAGTTCTCACCACATAAAGTTATGCGCCACTTGCGAGAAGCAATACAAAGAAAATTTTCGGTATTGTGGAAAAACACTTACTTGCATCACGATAATGCACTTTTCACTCGTAATTGCTTGTTCGTAATTTTTTGGACAAAAACAACACCGTAGTCATGCCTCAGCCACTGTATTCACCAGATTTGCCCCTCTGCGACTTTTTTATGTCCTCAAGATTGAAAAAAGCCTTGAAAGGATGGCGTTTTGCGACGATTGAGGAGAATCGCTGAGAGCTCATGGACATACCAAAAGTGTATATCAGAACTGCTTCGAGAATTGGGAAAAACGCTGGCACAAGTGTGTTATATCTGAGGAGGACTACCTCTAAGGGGACAAAATAGAAATTGATGAATAAATAAATATTTTTTGAGAAACAAATCACCTTATTTTTTGAATAGACAGCGTAGTTATTGATTCATTTTAGCACGCCATAGATGGAGTGTCTATAATGGTAGATGTCTTCATCCTTAATCGAAATTACAACTTTCAAAATTTCGACTTTAAACTTGAAATTACGAGTTTCAACTCAAAATTACGACTTCAAACTTGAAATTACGGGGTTGAACTCGAAATTATGACTTCAAACTGAAAATTACGACTTTTGACTTGAAATGTCGAGATTAAAGTTTTCAAGTTTGAAAGTTGAAATTTCCTATTAACAAATGAGGAAAATATGTGACCCTTCTGCACTTCCGTATTATTATCACCTTTTCAATAAATTATTTTGAAGATTTCTGGATAAATCGTATTTTACCCCAGCACTGACTCACTTCATCTTTAATTTTTGATTCCACGACTTCGGTGGCTGTAGAAAGCAGTGACATTTGGATGCCATAATCCAAGAGCGATTCTGCACATATATTCGAGTGGCTCATTCGGGACAACTCTTGATGTGTTTGCCTTTACGATGCACTCAAGTTTAATGGTCATTCTGAAGGAAATGCGATTCCTGTTCTCTTTTTCGTTTTGTGTGTATTTGAACTTTTTTTGCTATGCCGTAGCGGCGAGAGCAATTATTCGCCACAAAAGATAAATTGAAACTCAGCAGATCCCAAGCTTTTTTATTCGTATTGAACCTAGTCAGAAACATATATTTTTGACATATGGAAAAGTTTATAACAGCACTTCTTGCAAATTAGCTTTCTGCAGCCCACTCACTTTTTGATGTTACTAGTTTAAACTTTGTATAATATATTGTTTTCGATCAACAAGAAATTCTTTTTCCACACACCAGGAATACTTCACTTTGCAATTCTCGTTTTTCAACTTGCATGGATTTCATAAGTGGTGTTGGGCTGAAATACTGATACATTAATGGACTCAACTTTTTTTAGAGGACAAAAACCCCATTTTGTATGTTAATTCTTGAAGATGATATGTGTAAATTGATTCTTTTTCAGTTAATTTTCCAATAAACAATTGCCTTAATGAAGTAGTTCTCTTCTTGAATTGAAATAAAATTAAAAGTATCTTACAGTATTATTCTGAAAATGAAGTATTTTAACAGTTAGATGCATGAATTATACAGCTATTGCTTCCATCTATATTCGTCAAATGAAAAAAAAAACATTTGCTATCGTGGTTTGTTTTTTCCTATATCGTATGGAGTACTTGCCACTTTCTCCATAACTGTTTTACCATCCTGCCGAGTAAATGATGGAATTTCAATTTATGGTGACTGCGCTACAGTTTCGTATTATTTCCTATAGGTCCTTTTTCCAGGAAACCGTCCTCAAGCAGAATAATGACGACACTATTTTATTGTAAAACACGTTTCGTCATCTTATGAACCTTTCATAGTGAATTTTGACTGTTTATTGGATAAAATAACCGATACTCATTGGATAATTCATATTCGGAATTCGTCATCTTGAAGTATGGAGTTCTCAAACTAGACCGCACTACATATTAGTTCTTATTTTCTTTTATATATTTCTAAATACTCATTGTTGCTGAAACCTCATATTTTTACTGCAGCAAATATACTACATGGTCTGAAAAATATCGGGCGTAACATATAGATGACACTAGTCTTACCGCATTCACCGATTTTTCAGTTAGTACTAACCTTCAAACGTAAGTTGTTGAAATTTCATGATATTCTAATGATAAGTTTGTGAGTTATTGTGCTAAGAATGATACTACTTTTGTTATTTTCAAAACAATGTATCAAAAACAATTTCGTGTTTTAATTTTACACTGCCTCTTTGTAGGAAAAAATACCTTTCAAGCCAAGCAATACAATGGCTTGAAAAGTCTTATAGACTCCGCTCCATAAGAAACAACAATTCAACGTTGGTTTGCTGACTTTAAACGTGGTCGTAGGGACACCGATGAAGCAGAACGCAGTGTACTTGTTTATGTAAATCCTGGGTTCTTTCCTGTAAGGTCGTTAAATCAATTTCCTTCACTACGAAAGTTGTGTCATCTGCATACGCTAATGTGTGAATAGTTGACAACCCCTGAAAATATTTCATCAGGTCATTTGCATATATCAAAAATAGTAGAGGTCCAAGGATTGTGTCCCTGTGAGACACCCTACCAACTGACTGAGAGTGTTTCCAACACTGACACGTTGACCTCTATTTTTCCATGTAGGCTTGCATTAAACTTAGAGCAACTCCTCTTACACCATATCTTTCCAGTTTTCCTAATAGCAGGTCATGATTTACGCAATCGAATGCTCTGGAGAAGTCTATGAACAATCCGCAAATATGGAATTTACCATCAAGTGCATTAACCACATGCTCATGGAACTCATAAAGTGCTGTTTCTGTACTTTTGTTCTTTGTGAAACCATGTTGGTTTTCTGAAAAAAGGTTATTAATTGTGAAGAAAGACCATATTCGATATTTTAAATTTAGTTCAAAAATCTTGGAAATACTTGAGAGTAAGCTAATTCCCCTGTAGTTTTCATAGAGGTTCCTTTCCCTTTTTTATAAATTGGTGTTACTTTTGCTAGTTTCAGAATATCCGGAAAAATTCAATTTTTAGTAGACAAGTTCATTATATACGTTATTGGGCTGCAAAGTTTATAAGAACATTATTTCAATAAATTTTTTGATATTTCATCATGACTACTTGCGTTTGAATGCTTTGAGCTCTTTACCAATTCAATAGTTTCGGGTTCCGTTAGTGGACGCAAAAACATTGATTTTTCGAATATTGAGATATTGCATTCATCGAAGTCTACATTTTGACAACACCTTATTGAAGTTGTCAGCCATGTCTAAGTTTGATACTTCAGTACCGTCTTGTTGAATTTTTATTTCATTCACCACGTGTTCTTTTTTTGAATAGTATGTACCATATGCCAAATCAACTTTACTTTGTTACTGGAAGTAGATATTTCATCATTTCCGCGCTGCTTGTAACTGGCTTATAGTTTTTCCGTATACGTTTAGGTCACTCTCTTATATATCTCCATATAATTGCTATCAACTTTAGCACATTCTGAATACAAGTTTACTTGGTGTTTCAGTTCGTGAAGTTCCGGAGTGAAAATGTCAAAATTACGCTTTTATGTCTGTTTTCGGAAGCGTTTCACCGGGAAATTCAATTCAATATATTATTGAAGAATACTAATGATTTCAAAATAGATAGCGAAGATAAAGAAGTTAAACAGAAAGTTATTCTGACACTCACAGTAAAACTGAAATTCCTTCCAGATGTTGAAAAATATTCAAAATTGATGAAACTTTTGAGAATTACAGCTTTCATTTTGAGATTTATTGAAAACTGTAGAAGTAAGGAAAATAGAAATAAAGATGAATTAGTTCAACAAGAAATAGATGAAGCTGAAATGATTTGGTGTATAGAAGTACAAGAAACTGCTTTCAGAGAAGAAACAAAAATACTAGAAAAAGGTGATTTAATTTCTAAAACTAGCAAATCATTTCAGTTATCGCCATATTTAGAGAAAAATTTTATTTGTTTGAGAGGTAGAACTGATAAATCAATAAAAATGGATTTTAATACTGAAAGACCAATTATATTGCCCTAAAATCATCGATACACAGAATTATTAGCAGAGCATTTTCATATGAGAACTGGACATGGAGGACTTCAAATTGTATTGAATGGATTGCGTGAAAAGTTTTGGATTATTCATGCACGGAAATTGGTAACAGAAGTGTTGAAATCATGCTACTATTGTAAAAAAAAATCAAAGTCAAACCGAAATGTATGGAAATGGAAAAACTTCCATCAATTAGACTTACAAAGCCAGATAGAGCCTTTACTTATGTTGGTGTAGATTATTTTGGACAAATGGACGTTAGTATAGTAAGAAAAAGATATAAAAGATATGGTGTTTTATTCACTTGTTTCACAGTAAGAGCTATACACATTGAATTAGCTGAAAGTCTCTCAACAGATTCTGCAATTTTAGCACTGAGGAGGTTCATTGCAAGAAGAGGTCAATCAAAAACCATATGAAACGACAACGGAAGCAATTTGAAATCCATCGAGAAAGAATTGAAGCAAGCAATTCAAAATTTTGATGACAAGAAAATGAAAAGTAATATGATTGCTTTAGAAATAAACTGGAAAAGTATTTCACCTGGGAGTCCGCATATGGGGGGAGCCTGGGAAAGGATGGTCAGGTCAGTGAAACAAGCACTGAGAATCGTACTCAAGAAAATTTCGCTAAAACAGAAAGTGTTATTAACTTGCCTAATGGAAGCAGAACATACAGTGAATAGTCGACCATTAACATATGTGTCCTCTGATCCTGATGATCCGGAAAGCCTCACGCCTAACCATTTTCTTATGGGTTCGTCAAGTGTTTCAAAACCAATTATTCTTTTCGACAATAATAAAGAAGATCTACGAAATTTGAAAAAGCAGTGGAGAATATCTCAAGAACTAGCGGAAAACTAAATGGTTCACAGATTCTAGAAATATTTAAGAAAATTAAGTTGTTATTTTGATGGATAATCAGCTTTCACAAAATAACTAGCCAATAGAAAGAATTATTAAAACGTTTCCAGGGGGAGATGGCAAAATTAGGGTGGTTGATATCAAAACCAAAACAAGAACCTACCGAAGACCAGTGGTGAAGATATGTCCCTTGGATCCACTGAAGATGAGTAACGGCTAAGCGAGATGCCGTTACAAGGGAAAGAAATGTTTAATTTCGATTTTTTTATATTTTTTTGTGCCACTTTGTATTTGTATTTTGAATTTATATTTTGTTAATGTCAGTAGCCTTGGAAAGAAGGGTTGTTGTTGATAGAAAAGTCAGTTGTAAAATAAATAATTTTGATAGAACAAATCGTTTGAAATATATTGATTTTCGCGCTGATCCTTTAGCCGGATTAACAGGACTTGTTTCATTGATAGTATATATCATGTTGAAACATGCCAGCTGATACGTGAAGAGATTGAGTTCTCTGCTTTCAACTGCAAAATTTATGTTATAATCTCCGCCTAGTATTATGTTATCATATTTGCCACTTAATTATGTTAGTTATGTGTTAATAATGTTAGTAACCCATATGAACAATTGAGAAAACATTCGAAATTACCCGATGGGGGTCTATAAATACATGCAAAAACCGTTTTGTATGCAGATAACGTAATGCCCCAACATTAAAAGACCCCTTCAATGCAGAAATTGGTTGAATCAATTATTGAAATTTCTAACTTGCTTTCATCACTCTTGTAAATTGTAAATTTTAGTAAAAATTCTACAAAAATACGAACACAAACTGAATTTTTTCAGTTTCATAACACCAAGTTGCTTATTATTTTGCCAGTGTTCTGAGATGAACAATAGGTCACATTTAAGCTCATAGTCCGTTATTTCATCCACCTGTAGAATTTTCTTGCCAAGACATTGTTCAATTTTTGGATAGATATTCGGATTTTCACTTGTCTTTCATTGGTTTTTGAAGATGAAGACTTTTTATATACCTTTATATTTCATCTAACTACAAACTTGACCTTTTTATGACATCTACATCATTATTTTACGAACTAACTATAATAAGAATAAGACAACAAGTATAGCTGAGGCACCAGTCAATTCAATAATAACACTGGTAATCTTTCAACATGACTCAACCTCAGACAGAAACACAAAAATCTAACGAAGGTTAGACATAGATTCACACTTCAATCTAGCAAACCATTATTATAATCTTCATACAGTCATTGATCACTGTGGGTCTGGCGTTGGGTCTGGTTATTTTTACGCTTTGGAAAAGGATGAAACGGACTGGCTCAAGTTTGACGATTGTCGTGTCACAAAATTTTCTGGTAATGTTTTGAATTCATTGGAGCCTCTGGAGACACCCTACATTTTGTTTCATGAAAGAGAGCACATTGGCAAATCAAGATCTTCAGATTTTGGTGCTGCAGGTTTTTCTGGGTTTTCCTGCAGCTGAAAAAGCAAATGCGCCACTGGAATAAATCAAGTCGCCCCGGAGCGCCATTTGATTTTTTTTTCTTTTAATGATTCATAATTTGTATTACAGTTTTTCCAATAAGTTTGTTACTCTTTGACAACATTGACAACTCAAAACACTACATATACTGAATGTATTTGAATACAATAAATATTATATATTCTTACACCTTCTTCTAATTATTGAAATTCAAATTGAAAAAAGAAATATTTCAAACTATAGAAACAAGTGAGTTTCTATGTTTGAGAAATTTACAATTTCCTAAGGGTTTGGTAAAAACATCAGCAGTTCGTTCTTCAGAACTGCAATATTCTATGTCGATGACACCTTCGTTGACTTTTTCATTTATGAAATGATATCTGACATCTATGTGTTCACTACGGCGGTTGAATTGTCCATTTTTATTGAGCTTGATGGAACTCTGGTTATCAACGTAGAGTTTAATTTCAGTATTTTGATTTATCAATTCATCTATCAATGACTTGACATACAGTATTTTTTTTATGCAGTCCGCAGCAGCAATATACTCTACTTATGTACTTGATAGGGCCACAATTGGTTGTTTTCGTGAACACCATATCACTGGTCCACCGCAGAAAAATACCATATAACCTGTTGTGCTTCTTCTGGATTCTATATCACCAGCAAAGTCAGAATCGGAAAATGCAATCAATTCATTTTCATTGGAGTTTGCAAGAAATTGAATGCAGTTGTCTGCTGTACCAATCAGATATCTCATAGTTCTCTTCAAATTTGCAAAATCCTTATTTGTGGCCTTTTCAACCTTCCTGCTGCAGAAACTCACTGAATATCCAATATCTGGGCGAGTTCTATTCGATAAATACAGTAAGCTTCCAACAGCTTCTCTGTAGGGGATATCTGATTTGGACTCAGATTTTTCATCAGTACTTACTGCCATCATGGGTGTGAGTGATGATTTCGCTCGATCCATCCTGTATTTCTTCAGCAAAGATAACAAATAGTTCTTCTGATGGAAGGCAATGAATCGATCTGTTTTTAAAATGTCAACTCACAAGAAGGTCTGTGAATTGTGATTTGAAACAACCTCAAATTCTTGTCCAAGCTTTCCAAGTAAATCGTTCATCAATTGCTCATCATTTCCCAAAAAAATTCTATCACCAACATTTATAGCCAGAATTGAAGTTTCTGAATCATTTTTGAAAATGCAGTGGTCTGCTTTCATTGATATAAGTCCTTGTGTTTTCAGGAAATTTGAGAACTTTTTATTCCATTGCATAGGGGTATGTTTCAAACCATACAGAGATTTTTCGAGCAGGCAAACACAATTATTCTTTTCAAAACCTTCTGGAAGAGCCTATCAGTATTTTCTCATGTAGATCTCCGTATAGAAAAGCGGTTTAAATGTCAAACTTTTTTATGAAATAATTGTTGTTAGCAGCGAGAGCAAATAAAATTCTGAGTGAACAGCTTTTAACTACAGGACTAAATGTTTCGTTGGAGTCAATACCATATTCTTGTTCGAAGCCTCTCAAAACCAACCTTGCTTTATAACGTCCATCTTCCTTTATTCGAAATAGCCACTTAGTAGTCAAAATTTTCTGGTCTCCTACTTCTAATTTGTCATTACAGGACCATGTGCCATTTCGTTCAAGAGCTTCCTTCTCATTTTTTATAGCTACTTTCCACTTCTCTTCATCAGGTCCATTTAGAGCTTCTTGATAAGTCAGCATCACATATTCATCATATTTTTGTGGTCGTTTAATTACTTTTTTATCCTACTTCTGTTTTCTTCCGATGTTTCTGCTTCTTTCTCTTGAATTTAAGTTCTATTACTTCCATTATTTTCATCAATTTTTATTTCATTCATATCATCAACTAATATGACTATACTATCTGAATTTTCATTATAACCAGTTTCAACTCTTCTTTTATGTTTTTCTTTGAAAACAACATCTCTGCTTACTACGATCATCCTTTTTACTGAATCTCATAAGCGATATCCATTAGGAGTATATCCAACAAAAGTATATTTTCTACTTCTTGCATCTAGTTTTTTAACATGACCCAAAACTTCAGCATATGCATAACTTGCAAACGTGAGAGATTTGGTTTGCGATTAGTCCATTTTTCAATGGGTGTAATTTCAATTGTATCAGAAGGGCTTCTATTTGAAAGATATGCAGAAACAAGTATAGTTCTCCATCAGAGTTCGATTCAATCGCTCAGACTTTCCGTTCAACTGTGGAGAATGTGATATGGTATAACCAAGAACAATTCCTTTTGGCTTGCACCAAGATTGAAGATTAGTGCTTTTATATTCTCCTCCATCGTCACATCTGATTTCAGACACCTCATTGTTTTTATATGCTTCCACTTCTTGTACATATATTTTTAAACATTCAAAAACTTCGTTTTTATTATTTAGTAGATATACCATACAAAAGTGCGTGAAGTCGTCCATAAATGTTAAGAAGTATCGTTTTCCATAACAAGTAGAAGGTTCGACTGGACCACATAAATCAGAATGTACGATTTCTAACGGACGAGTTGCTGTGAATCTTTCACTGGAAAATGGGTGTCTTGTTTGCTTCGACATAACGCAAACTTCACAGAAATTATTCGTTTGATCACATTCGAATTTATTTGAATCCATACCTTTGGCTTGATTAACCAATCTTTTTACATTTTTAAAACTAAGGTGTGCTAGTTTTCTGTGCCATTCTAGAATACTTTTTTTTTAATTTTTCATCCAGATTCACCAAAAACAGTCCATTTTCGTCTTTCTTTCCTTCAAGTATTAATTTATTATCTTTACTTATTAGTACTCTACTTTTTGTAAATTTAACTTCTCCGCCGTTTTCATTTATTGCGTTCACGGAGAGTAGATTTCTACTCATATCAGGGACGTACAATACATTTTTCAAAATACAAGATTTGCTTTCAATTCCTTTGCCAAACGCTTCCATTGACTGATCCTTTTTGGCCATATTACGAAAAATAATTGAGACCAACTGAAAACAAAAAGTGTTCTGAACTCCTACCATCATGAAGTATCATTCTTGAAAAAATCGAGAAAATCGTGAGTATCCCATAAACTACAATTTAGCCTATGGTTCGATTGAAAAAATCATCAACTAATAGTTATCTACTAGGGAAAAACACCTGGGTTCTCAAAAAATTACAAAATCATTGATACACAATATCGAAACAGTATTCAGTTGCGTAAGTACTTACCTTCATCGTTGCTTCTTTAATTTCAACTATGATTATTAAAAACGCCAGTTCATTCTACTTAGATAGATCAGGGCAAAATTCGATAGAATATGTGATCATCGTTCTCAGATGCAGGACTACGGTGGCTCATATGTATCCAATCTGTGGGATAAGCACGATCGGTTGGCCAGTCATTCACCAACTTCAATTACAACAATATTCTCTAAAATAATCTTGTAAACATCAGTCCCCAAACTACAATTGAATTTCCAATACATATCCTAATATAATTGCACAAAAATAGTAACACATTAAAAGGCTCATAGCTTCATAAACACAATACATCAACGATTCGTTGCATACACTTACAAAGACAAATACCGTCAAATTATCAGTACACAATTGAATCAATACATATTCAAGTTCAGTTCATAATCATAAAACATCAATAATTGGAATCTGTTCTTTCCGTTAATCAGCTGTTGCACTCCTACAAACTACAACCCTCAGAAGTCGAAACTTGTGCGAGCTAAGGACTAACGAGGTCTCACCTTTCAACGTGTGATTCCTAAAACTGTTGCAGAAACATCCCAGCCTCAAGTAGATGAATTCTTTGAAGAAAAATATCTGGTCGAGGTTGGGATCGAAGTCACGACCTTCTGATCGTGTATAAACATGTATAAACATGCAATGCCTAGCCTTGCCCTCAACTACATCTTTCTGACGAGCTGGAAATAATTATATTTCATAATTTAGTGAATTAATATTCTAGCATATCCAACACACACACACACGCACGCGCACGCCCACGCACGCTCACGCGCACGCCCACGCACGCGCACGCGCACGCCCACGCGCATGCACACACACACACACGCACACACGCACGCACACACGCACACACGCACGCACGCACGCACGCACACACACACACACGGCTTTCATCATAGTATACATGAGTGCAACACGTGGTTGCTGAACTGCAGAACACACATACGTATCGAGTCATCAACGGTGGTGGCCATAGCTCATTATAAATGCCTATATGGCATGAGTAATTTTTCTATAAATCTTTTTTTGAAATCAAAAGCACTCACAATTGATGAAGCGTTTCTTATTTCTGAACTTTCCTATGTCTGAGAATGTGAATTTTTACGGCTAGAAATAACTGTGTCAAAGCTATTTTCCTGGTTTCTTAGACGTGGTCTGCAGGTTTTTATGCCTGAGGTATCGTCTATCACTGCGATCCACTGTTATCTCACCCCCTATACTGATGTCTACCGCAGTAGAATTCAAAACATCAAGCACCACGTACCATCCCTGTTTTTCTAGATCGAAAGCACTCACCGTATTCCTTGACCTACACGTATCCTCTGGGATGAAATTAATTGAGGCCTCGTGAGCACACAGTTTGGCCAATCCTTGCGCTTGTTTTCGAAATAATCAATTAAAAAAACGAAACTTAAGCACTACCTTGAGCTGACTATATCTTCCATAATTTTCAAGAAATCGCCTCTAGAAATTTTCAAATGATATCTAGCAAAATATCTTCCAGCCTCTGTTCACTGTGATACATAACTTTAAATATCTGATATGCTGAAATTTTTTTTCAGTTTCAAATTTCGTGACAACTTTATTCACGAAAGCTTCATTTCATCCCGGTAGTTTTCATCTCCAGATTGATGCAACCTAGCTTGAGCGAAGGTATTTAATAATCAATGAATAAGGTTCATGAAATCTACCAAGCTTTCCATCTACTGGGTATTCATTCTATTTGAAAAAATGGAATAGACTGGACGACAAAACATACCATGATGTGGTTCATTAGTAATGGATTAATTAATTTTCTAGGTAATTTTCAATTTATGAATAAAATTTTGAAACATTTCACAATTCTTTGTTGAAATGACTATTCTGAAGCATGATTTGAACTTCTTATGCATCATTTGCTAGATGAAGTTTTGTGCATTTTCTAACTTTGATATCTACAACTCAATAAAGTTCCTTACATAAGTGTGTACAGCATAACTAAGATCCATTTCGTACTCAAATCAGAAGGAATGGTTTCCAAAGTATTCAAGGAAAGCCTTACCCTTGACTGGCCTGGTTGGGATTGCTTTCGCGTTGTCTCTCCTGGGACGTACGGCCAGCTCGAATTCTTTCTTAGGAAAACACGACTTAAAACCAATATTTAACCCAACAAAAATCATCAGGCAGAGTGTCAGGTCAGCAAAGGACCCTAGAGAACCTCTAACAACGCCAGGGGTATACCGGTTTCCGTGTAACTGCGGGTCGCTCTACATTGGAACCACGAAACGAAGTATAGATCCAAAAACATAGGGATAATTTCAATAGAAAAGAGGAGATAGTGAATATCAATAAAAGCTGGCTACCTGTCCTGAGAGGTACATGAACACGAACAGGTAGTGCAATGAAGAACAATATAAATAGAGCGACTAGTACTGAAATAGCAGTTGATGGAGTGGAGACGATAGGAACAAGAACCCGAGCTTCAACTCGGGTATTGCGACCGTTACCACACCGATTTTGAAAATGTCTACCGCAGCAGTAGAAGAAACATCAGGCATAAAACTGCAGACCACGTCCAAAAAACCCGGAAAATAGCCTTCATTAAATAATAACTTAAACAGAAAATCAGAAATACAAAATTCAAGTCAAATTTACAATTTTATTTCAACTTTTGATCAAGAGAATCAAACAGATAATTTCAATATGAAAAAAATTATAGATCACAAATAATTCTACAATTCGAAAAAGGAAAATTGGAAATTTTCTATGTTTTTCACCACTTTCATTTGTAACTAAAGTTAGTGCAGCTTAGTCCTATAATGTATAAATTTGAAAATGTCCTTATTGGACAAAACTGCAGTAACTTTAGTTACAAATAAAAGTGGTGAAAAACAGAAAATTTTCATCTCTCATTTTTCATGATGATCTCTTACCACGTAGTAACAGTTACATCCATCAATTTATTGAAAGAAGCAAGTAAAATAATTCTTCTTTCACATCTGAATGTCACTGTATATGCAAAATCAAATTAATCACATTTTCTCTGGTGCTGTAACAAAATTCTCAACGTCACATTTGCATTTGACTTTTTGGTTCTTCATGTTCAAATTTCTATGCCTTTTTTAGAGTCTTTTGTAAAATTATCACTATATATTGTTTGCTACACATTTACTTTGCAGATATCTTTGATAAAGGAAAGAATAAATTTCCGAAAGCCTTGAATAGCAGAAAAAAGTGTTCTTTCAGCCCGTGGAGAAATTTGACTGAAATACCTAACTGAATAATTTTTTTTTAAATGTCAAGTACTAAAAGGTCTACCTTGGGAGAAAAATTTGAAATGTTTATTAAAGTTTCAGGGCATACTACGATATTTTTTCTTAGTCGAAAATCGGGATTT